>JAVQJL010003463.1:0-48875 GCA_036024295.1 Nannoperca obscura
TCCAGCCTCAATTATATATATACATATATATATATATATATATATATATGTATAATTGTATATCAATATATATATATCAATAGGAAATGAGAATGAACTGGCATGTTAGCTCCATTAAACTGGCACAGTAAGGTTGGCTGGTAAATCATAAAGGAAGCTAACTAACAAACCAGGTCCTGATAGAAACATGACTCAGCGTAAGGCTCGCTGTGCTCACCTTTGCGACGTCTCTTGTAATTGTTCTGAATAAAAAGGATAACGACATCTTTGCAGCCTGCAGAAGTGAACTGTCTTACTGAAGCTCAGAATGTCATTGAAATCCACGCTGCGTAAGGAAGCCGTGTAGGGCCAAAAGAAACGATACGATAACTTACTAATTTACGACTCGGCGCCCTCTACAGGACGGGAGTAGGTTTGCATTTTCCAAACCGTATCCAGGTAACTGTCAAGACCTACAACACTGACGCAATACTTAAATGTATACGTTGATAATCTGCATGATTCTGATCTCAGAAATCAGTGTTTCTCCTCATGATCTATTCAAAAAGCTAAAGTTTAAATAAACACTTTCGACTTTTAAGTGCTCACATCAAAATTAATGGAGTGCTCTGCTGACACTTTTTGATAATTAAATTGTTACTGGTATTGTGGAATATTTTACAAATCAGCTTTATCTTTACCTTATCATAGGTAAACCTGAAAATATTGTTATTCAGCAATACATGGACAGAGTCTCCTTTAATTCTTCTCTAACTCACTAGTGCAGTTATTATACAACTGCACTGACTAAAAGGCAGCAATTCCCAAGAGAAACTGCAATGCTTCTGTTCTTGTTTTACTGTTAAGGTTTCTCTTATAGTTTAGAAATAGAAAATCAATTGTCAAGTGTTTTAACGTATGTCTGTTTGAAAGCACCTGACGGCCTGAGAATCAGTGGTAAAGAACGCATTCAAATCATTCCCTAAAGTAAAAGTAGCAGTAGCACCGTATAAAAATGTTCCATGACAAGCAAAACTTCTGCATTCCTAAATGTAGTACAGACGTACTCATGATGCAGAATGGCTACCGTCAGTGTTATACTATTATATTATTAGATCATTAATATCAATGTATTAATATGTAAGTGTCACTTTAATGTAGTTGGTAAAGTGGAGCTAAGTTTTACTACTTCACATACATTTTGTAGTTTAATCTGTAACAATCATATTGTATAAACTGATCATATGTTTTGTCTGTAATATGTCTTAATTTGAATTAATGAGGTGAAGTGAAAAGCACAATATTTCTCTCTGAAATATAAGGAATTGAATCTATAAAGGCAGTCAAAATACTAAAGTAAAGCACCAGTACTTAAAGATTGTACTTAACTGCAGTACTTGAGTAAATATAGCTACTTAGTTAATTTCCACTACTGCTCAAAATATATAAATATACTTGTATTGTTTGCTTTATGCATAACTTAAAGGATGTACATGCATATTTGGTGTGTGGTATTTGTAATGGAAGCAGGTGACCTCAACCTAACCAGGGACACTGAGGCAGGTGAGCTATTCTGAGTTATCTTACATAAACCCTGTGAACTACACCATCTGGCAGGAGAAATAAGAATGAGTCAAACTGTGTAAATTAATTTTTACAAATTTTATTTTTTAAGGTACAATGCATCCTTAAAATGCAACAAGCTAAAAGAGATATTCAGCTTCTTTGTTTTAATTTGAAATAAATGACATTCATTGTCAAAAAAGTATAAAATATAAGATAATTATCACAGCTCACATCTTGATATGGTCTTATTCTGAAACATTAAAGCACCACCTGTGTGCAAAGCAGGTGTGCAGTTTCACAGAGAAGAGATAAAGTTTATTTACACTTTTTATGTGAGGTCCTGTTCTACAACATGCTAGTCATTAGTGCTTTACAAATGTTTGTGTTACCATTATGAAAATTGCTTACAATCAAGAAGTTAAAATGTCACATCTGAAAACGCGTTTTATCCAAGAGATGTGATCACCATGAAGTCAATGACATCCTGACCAATGGGCTGGGTTAATGTGAGTGTTGCGTTTGGATTGGTCGGGTGAAATCTGTTATAAAAGGGAGAGCGTGATAACAGTCAGTTCACATTGTTTTTAGGTTGCGGCTGAGTCAAGATGAAAGTCATTGCCGTCCTTGCACTTTTGGTGACCCTGTTCTACCAGGGATCCAGCAGTAAGTGTTTCTGCTCTATTATCACCATAATCTGTTATTACAGGTTTATGTATAACCATGTACAGTTACAAATAGGATTTAATTGCAGTGTCATTAAGAAACCAATTTGTGCTGTTGGTTCTCAGACCCCCTCAATTCATGTCAGGGTCGGTGTGACTATGGAACAGACAGTAGTTTCTCCTGTCAGTGTAATCCATCCTGTGAGCGCTTCAGAGACTGTTGTTCCGACTATGTTGAAATATGTAAAAGTGAGAAAAAAGTAAAAATCAGACTCTTGTTTTATAACTAATCATCAACACATTGTAGACTTCTGTTAGAAACATTTTAATTCACCAGCGTGCAGCTTGGCTCTCATCACAGGTGTGTTTCTTGTCCTTCTAGCTGCAGCTACATCTTGTAAAGGCAGATGTGGTGAGAATTACAACTCTCAGAACAAGTGCCACTGCAACTCCAAGTGCCCCCAGTACAATAACTGCTGCAGTGACTACGCAGACCTGTGTGAAAGTAAGACCACACAAGTGACCTATAGCTGACCCCGTGTCGTGTGCCACACAGTACATCACCACTGTTAGTCAGCAGGTTTCTGTTTGTTCCTGTTGCTCTGCTGATTATGACACCTAATCACTTTCACTTGGTGGACGCTGAATCTAAGCACTGAAAAATCTCAATTTCTCAAATGTCTATGAGTTGTTAGCGGTTTCACCAAAAAGTTACTCAGGGTCAAGTTGTCCAAAGTTAAACACAAAAAATAACCTTTTAATAATCCTTTTGTGCTGCATTAATCATCTCACGACCCCTCAGATTTGTCTTGTGATCCCCTGAAAGGCCTGCACTACCTACTGTATATGAAGTAATACAAATAAGCTCCACCTTGACCAGTAAAATGCTCACTTTTTAAATACTAATACAGTGATTTGATGACGCTTGTGTAGCCTGGCTCTCTTTGTCAAATCACCTTTCAGCATAAGACCAGTGGGTGTCACTATTGTGCTAAACAACACATTGAAAGGAAAACAGGGTTCAGTTCACTCTTCCCTCAATTTAACCCGTACTTCCACAATAATAGAAGAAGTGTTCAGATCCTTTAATCAAGAAAAAGTATCAAGACTGTAATATAAATATACTCCATTACTCCAAGTAAAATTGGAGTAAAAATCAAGTTTGAAATGTAAAAGTACTAATTATGTAGAGTGGCCCCTTTCAGAGTGATTTATATTATTATTACTTATGTGGACAGCATTTAACCTCAAGTACTTGGTCGTGGTGAAGCTCAGTTGAACTATTTCAGTGCAAAAATCACTATTACAGGTTAACAACGCTAATATGATAAAGACATTATCTGTGTATGTTGGTGATGTTCTGCAGGTGACGGAGGAGGTGGAGGTGGTGTGATCACTGATGCTGAGATCAAGGCTCTCTCTGAGACGCTCTACGCTCTGGATTCAAACAAGGCGTCAGCCTCAGAGTTGATCATTGACCCTCAGGCTCTGGTGTCCGACTCTCAGACCAGCTCCCAGTCAGATCTCTCCTCTGGACCGTGAGGACGCAATCTTATTTGCACAGCTCCCTCTCAAGGCCTTTTCTTCTTTATCTTGGTGTATTTAGCCCTATTGTCGGTGTGATGTGGCATTTGTTTTTGTGCTTCCAGCTTGTACCGAAACCTGGATGAGAAGGCTCTGTTCTCCAGACCCACCTACGCTGCTCTCCTGGCTGTGCTGGACAACTACCACAGGATGACGGGACAGACAGAGGATTTCAGTCCCCAGCAGCTGGCTGAGCAGGATACCTTCGTCAAGGAGACCATGTCCAACACTGAGCTGGGCAGAAAGCTGTTTTCTTTCCTCTACACCAAGGGTAACTATGTCCACATGTAACAGCACATCTTGACACCGGTTCAGCTGTAGTGCAGGGGGTTTCAAAGTCTGACACTGTGGGCACCTCTCAGAAAACAAATGAGACAGCTGCACCCCCAATAACCCCTGTCTGAAAAAGGTAACACTAATGGATTGAGTCACTCCTCATGCTATTCTTTGTCCTACGTCTACTTGGAGGAACTTAAGTTCCCATAATTATTTATTAGACAAGAGGTATAATGTTGCCATGGAGTTAACTGTGGGCAACAACTTGAGCCCAGTTTCTTTTAGCCTATATTTGTCACACTGGCATCATTAAAAGAATGCCAAATTATTCATTAGCAGTTTTTTATCCTGTTTGAGGTGTATCACTGGATTAGTTTGATGCTGAAGAAAACATAAAATCTGCAGTTATAAGGAGCGAATTCTAAGCAGATTTATTGATGTTTTTTCACAATGAACATCAGATATATGAAATCAAGTCACGCTGAATAATAAACGTGTATAATGTCTGTGTGTTCAGATTTCACTGAGTTATGACTCTGAGAAGCAGTGCCATTTCTGATGCAAGTTGTGGTGGTCAGGTGCAAAGGGTTTTGAAGTCCCCCACAAAGGAGGCGCACATCACAGTTTGAAAACCTTTGCTCTAGTGTTTAATGTTCTTCTGTATTTTAAGGTGTCTATGCATCAGAGACAGAGTTCATCCAGGACCTGAAGATGATGTGGTTTGGTCTGTACTCCCGCAACAACAACAAGATGGACTCCAGTGGCTTTGAACACATCTTTGCAGGTGTGGACAGAGCAGATTTCTTTCAGACACCACAGATGTTTTGCAAATATTTTTTCCCCGTGTGATTACTAAAAGACACATTCTATAAAAGGAGAGGTCAAGGGAGGAAAGGTGTCTGGTTTCCACAACTGGATCCAGTTCTATCTTCTCGAGAAACGAGGACTGCTGAACTACTACAGCCACAGCTTCGATGGGCCTGTAAGCACCCACCGCAACGTTACAGACCTCAATATGATGATGATGCTGTGACGTGTGGAGCACTCATTTAATTTCCCCCCTTTCTTTCTTTCACATGCTCTCAGTGGACTACCTACCCTGATGTCATGGGGATGCAGTTCATGTGGGACGGCTACTACAAGCAGGTCGGTTCTGCAGTCATTGGCTGCAGCCCTGAATTTGACTTTGCCTTATACAGCCTCTGCTACATCACTCGCCCTGGAAAACAGTGAGTATAACTACATGTCCTGTGATGTTGCCTTGCATGTGAATCTTTTCTGATTTAGATCTTTTATTGTCCCTCATCCGCAGGTGTCACCTGAGCCTGGGAGGGAAGAAGCTCATCATCCAAACTTACACTTGGGATAATTCTTTCTATGGAGATGGGAAGAAGTTCATCGGCTCTGCTTTTCCTGCAACCCCAAATAACTGAAGCTGCCATCTGTTAAACAATAAGTAACTCACGGAGGAGTCTGCCTGTGTTTTATTACACACGAAATAATAATCAAAAATTTAAAAGTTAAAAGATCTTATGTGATGTAAATGTTTCATAACATCTTATTTCTGTTCAATCTCGTTTTAATAAAGTAGTGCGGAATAATGTGAAAATGAAAAAGTATCTTCTCACGTTGCTTCTTTTCAGAAGTGGCCCACTCTGACACTGCAGATCCACTTGCATAAATAAATCAGTAAACCAGACAGTGGATTAATCTGCAGTGTAATCTTTGCGAGCAGTCTTACAGAGCAAGAGAATGTGGTGCTCTCCCAGGGGCACGATCAAACTGTGCCTAATGGGGCAAAAAATGGGCGTTTACACACCCGGAACGGGCATAATACTAACACCAACCCTTCAGTTGTACGAGCATGTGTGCATCTGACACAATTGCTTATTGTCTTATAAAACAGCACAACAAAAAACAAAATGCAGTCTTTTGCAGTATGAACTATAGAAACAAAACGACATTAACAGATCCTGTATGCTTGACCTGCTTCAAACAGTAGCCACCAGCTAAACCTGTTCTTATCAGCTGTCCATAAAGCTGTGTGTGTAACTCCCCAGTGTGGGGTAAAGTGTGTGTGTGTGTGTGTGTGTGTGCATCCTTGTGTGCGTGCGTGTGTGTCCAGCTGGGATGGGGGTAGATTCAACTCTTTCACTCATCTAGGGTGACTAACAGGATGAATTCTGGTCTGCCGACAGAACAGGGGGACACACTTGCAGCCCTGTTTGAAGAAAGTATTACAGGAGATGGATCTGCCACTGATCCCATTGTCCACCAGTCTGTGTGCATTCATGCAAAATGAGAGCACAAGACCAGTCAGTTCGCAGGAAAGGTACGGCCTTCAGCGATTCATCTGATTTGGGCCTCACGTGCAGTCAAAGTGTTGCAGCAACATGACAATGAAGTTAGCACAGGGAAGAATTCCTCTCGCTGTTTTGTCAGAGCATATTACTTTTTCTGAGCTGGTGACTCTACAAATTAAAAGAGTAAATCTTCTCTTTTCACACTGCCCTCTTTTTAAAGCCCCAATGGAATCAAATTAAATCACAGTGGGGCAAATGAAAGAAAAAAAGATTCAATTGTTTCTTTTGTCACTCACACAACTTCATAATCGAATTATAGCTGGCCACCCGCCAGCGTGTCCTCGCATCTCCCCCAAATGGGCTCCTCCTGGCAGATCTCGTGAGCCACCTGACTTTTGTTTTGTAATTATATTATCCCGCTCTCCCTTTAGCGTGTTGTGGCTAATGGCTGCGCGGGCTAGCCCAGCTGCACATGCAGAAACAAAGCTGCTTATGGGGCCAGACAATGGACCCGTGGAAAAGGGACGCCTAAAGGCGGTCAGCCAATGAGCACACACGACAGGGGGCCAACAGCGGGTTTAGGGAAGGGTTAAGGGGGTTTAGGGGTTCAGGTGGGGGGGAGGTCTATTTTACCCAGTAGTGGGGTCCATCAATGAGTTGGTTAGTAGGAGGACACATGGTCAACATCACCCCTGACTCCCCAGGGTTGGTGCTGGGATGAAGGGAGGTTCAAATTTGGCTTACGTGCCGGCCATTTCTAAAGTTGATGGGGGACCATGAAATGCAGAGCAACGTTCATTCTCCAGAGTTTTTTGTATGATGCGAACAATTTGATGACCGTATTGTCATTGCCTTTACCAGTGGTATACATTTTTAAGTAGATACATACAGACATCTGCAGAGATACAATCTTGGTCCGTTGAAGTAACCTTTTTATAGTATCGCTGCAGTAAAAGTTTATCCAAAGCCGCTGGTAATAGTAAGAAGAAAAAAAGATTTGTATTGGTGCACATGCAATGTATCCTCTTCACAAGTGCACACACACACACACACACACACACACACACACACACACACACACACTCCTCATACTGTGGTGTTGGCATCTCTCTGAGGACTTCCAGTATGGCAGATGGACAAAACTCACTTTCCCACACTGTCACACACAGAAACTCTGGGGATTCAGAGAAAGGTCATGTTTGTGAGTGTACTCGAGTGAAGTTTTATCAGTCCTTCATATTTTTTATTCTAATAAACTAAATCCCCCATCTCACAAACAAAGGTGAGGGAGACGGTGTCCTCTGAGCAATGTGAACATGCTGAGTGAGCTGAGCAGCCAGTGGAGGATAGATGAGCATCTGAGCCACGGACTGTTAAAATAAGAGATATGTTTAGGAGAAGACCATCTGCAGGAGGACTACATCATGTGCGGTCAGCACTCAGGGGCCTGGGGACTTTATGGCATACATACAGTATTACACTTGAGCACCACTTGTGGAACATGAAGACTGGGTGGTATACAGTAAGTGGGTCAAACTGGAAATAAAAATGATAAAGGATTAAAAACAAGAGCAGTTTTGTCATGACAGACGTTGTATTTAGTAAGCTGGGACCAGAGTAATACCTCTATACAAAAATAAAACCCAAATTCTAATTTATTTGAAAATTATAAACAGTGTTGGAGTGTACGGAATGGGGACACAAGGACTCAGCTATCATATTCCCCTGCTAGTTACACTCTGGGGATGGCTCGCCTCCACTATTCCCATTTCAGGCTGCAGGTGTGGAATAGGAAAGGCAAAGACCCGAGGGGGGAGCAGTGGGGAAGGTGGTCGACCTGGGAATGAACGGGGTAATGAGAAGCGCATCGTTTGGGTGTGCAGTGTTACCTTGTCACCTACCTCAAGCCTCTCTGTTAGAGCACGTGGTGCTCTGATTCTAAAGCATGCATATCCTGTGCCTCTCTATGACCATGTATTTGTGGTAAACTCACCTGGAATAAATGATGGTTTCATTCTTAGAGGTTGCGCATTATAACCTTTTATAATTTACTATTTAATTTGGCCATATACATTTGATTGAGCGTGTGTATATGCCTAATCTACAACTTGAATTGTGTTTATTATTTTATCTATAAGGAAAATGTAATGAATCATAGTTGAACTGTCCTACCACGGTCACAAGACTTTTGATTGTGAGTTAAAAGGAAACTAAGAAGGAAATTAGATTATTTTACTAAAAAGCAAACATTAGTCCTGTTCAGTCACAAATATCTTTGTTTCCATATACAGCATGCCACTTTTAGTTACTTCACAAGAGCAGGTTACTTACAGTGTTGTCTTTGTTAAACAGCTCTTAAACATGAGAAACATTTGCATATTTTTAAATCATTGACTGGATGTTTAAGCACAAAGTTACAAACCAGAGCCCAAACTCCATGTTTATCTTTCTTGGTCCGTGCAAAGCCTCAGAAACCATGTTTGAATTTGCAATTCGTTTTGATTTGTGTTGCAAGTTAAAAATTTGATTTGATGATCAAATATGATGTGGGAATATGATGATATCAAATGATACAAATCTTAAGACCAGTATATCAAATATAATGCAGCAGTATAAAGCTGTAAATATTGACTCCACCTCAACCGGCTACAACTTTTAAATGCCATTTACATGCATTCATTATTTTAATAATCAATAATAATAATAATAATAATCCAACAGTATGAAAGTGTACATTACCATAATGAGCAGGCTACTTTTACTTTGGATACTTTAAGTACATTTTGCTGATTGTGCTTTTTCTTAAAATGTAAACTGTAAAATGTTGAATGCATAACTTCTACTAATACTTTTACATTGTGGTTTTTCAAATTGCACTTAATTTAAAGATGTTCGTACTTCTTCCACCACTGAAAAATACTGACAAGCAAGTCTTGAACATTTAAAGTGGGCTAAGGTGATTTCAGCTGATGTAAATCCACAAGGCTTGGACCTACATAGTGCAGAGAGGCCATTAAATGAGTCCCAAAGATACTACTGATGCTGGAACTGCACACCTCACGTGACCAAACTTACCCCGTCTGGTCAAAGATGCCTCTTGGGTGAAATGAACTTGTTCAACAGCCTGTCTCCGCAGTGCAGAGGGATGGATGGCTGGAAGAGGGGATGGAGCAAAACACCTGCTCGCATGCAACTTCAAGCTGTCACATACAGTTAGGCTCAACCGAGCGAGCGCGTCTCTCCTCCGCTCAATGCGAACGGAGCGCTGCGGATTTGGCGGCCGCCCTCGCGCAGCAACAAAGGCCTGGGCCTCTCCTGTTTGTCTGGAGTGTGAGCTTATGCACATCTCCCTGACCCTCCACACACACACACACACACACACACACACACACGGGCGACTAGTGGAGTTGCAGGGGCTCGAGCCACGGGCCGGCCACGCGCGAGCTCAAGCGCGTCAACAGGAATTGGATGGGAGGAGGAGGAGGAGGAGGAGGGGGAGGAGCTTTAACGTGGAGGTTAAAACCCAGAGCCCCAGCAGAGTGACCCACGCTGGGACTCTGTGGGACAGCTCTGCGCGAGAGACAGCACGGAACTGCACCACTGTTGGACAGAGAGAGAGAGAGAGAGAGAGAGAGAGAGAGAGAGAGAGGGGGAGAGCAAAACTGTGATCCGCGCAGAAAAGAAACACATCATCTGCCAAACTTCCCGAGGAGGTCCCGGGACTATTACGCACGGGTATGTTTTAAAGTAATGTATGTAGCCTGAGGTACTATGTGAGGCAGATCTCTGTATATGCGCTCTATAACAGCTTGTGCTTTTTAAATTTGAGATCAGATCAATCGTTATTTATTTCTTTTTTACTTTTTGACAAACCTTTTTTAAAATGCATGTTTGCACAGCCCCGCAGCTTTGGCCTCCAACGGAAACACCTAAAGTTAACAGGAAATTAATATATCTAATGGATCTGTATAAAAGGCTCGTTTCTATATGCTTCGGTCGACCTTTAGCTGCTCGAGCTCGCAATTTGTGGCGAGCCATTAATATTTCTGCGTTGAAAATGTCCGATTTCAATTCAATCAGAGTCGTCTGTCACTGATCTGGGGATGTCGATCTTTCTTTTAATCCCACGGTCGCCGCTTCATCCGTGGAGCAAATCCTGCGATGCCCCAGATTGAGGTTCTGTCGGTGACTTGATCTCGCCGGGGTATTACCAGTTCACAAATTGACCGGGATTATCCTGAGTGAGGGGAAAGAGGGGGAAGGAAGAGGGGGAAAAATGAGATAAATGAAAATTTAAATAGCCATCACTTACCACAAAGGTATCGTCCAGGAGCGCGTTATTGTTTCAGTCGTCAACACCTGTGGCCGAGGAGCGCGCGACACGAGAGAACTGTCCGGTGCTGAAACAGTTGTGCCGGTTTGAGGACTGCTGACAGTCACGGTTTACAAAAATAAGTTAGATAATTATCATTAATATATTATTGGAGAATGGAAACTAACCCTCACTGGCTGCAAGTTACGTCCTTCACGGGGCCGTAGCCAGGATTTTAGAAACATCAATGTCATGAGACCCACCAAAACACTTCAAACAGGACCCTACATTTTCTTACTATTTTGATTTTAACTTTGAATTAATAAATCAAATTATAAATGATACTTTCTGTAAATTGAAGACAAATACGGAATTCTTAATTTTTTTATTGGGCTACAAGTAATCACATGTTCAGTCTTAAAATAGTGAAATCTACATTACATATATAATACCCACCATGAATTAATGTAAGGTGAGCCGAGAGTCTCCAAGTTTGTGAGTTTGAACAAAGGCTGTCAGGATCGTCAGAGGTGGGAAAAGTAGTCAGATCATTTCTTAAAGCAAAAGTAACAATACCACCGTTTAAAATGTTCTGCGTTCAAGCTTTAGAAACAATCCAAAGTATCAAAAGAAAGTTATATATGTGAAACAAACATTATTTGTTGTGACTGTAGTAAGAGTAATAAAGATTGTGAACCTGTCTGCACCACAGCACGTGTGTTTGACAGAGCCGTCTTCTTGTTTCTACAGTACCATGATGATTAAACCGTATGTGAGACAAGGCGAGGGAGAGGAGGTCGTCAGCCCTCTGCAGTGGATGGACAGAGACACGAGCTCACCTGATGGAGACGCGTCAGTCTCGTCACACCGCTACGGCGGAGGAGGAGTGAACCAACAGGACAGGGAGATGGGGAGTGAGGATGCGGAGGAAGACGAGGAGGATGATGAGGAGGGACAGGAGGACGAAAATGAGTCCAAACGACGAGGGCCCAAGAAAAAGCGGATGACCAAGGCCCGGCAGGAGCGATTCCGTGCCAGGCGTGTCAAGGCTAACGCCAGGGAGCGCTCACGTATGCACGGTCTAAATGATGCACTGGAGAACCTGCGCACCATCATGCCCTGCCACTCCAAAACACAGAAACTGTCTAAGATCGAGACGTTACGGCTGGCCCGCAACTACATCTGCGCTCTGTCTGAGGCCCTGGAGGGGGGCCTCTCTACAGAGAGCAGGGCTTTCATGGAGACACTGTGTAAGGGACTCTCACAGCCCACCACCAACCTGGTGGCTGGCTGCTTGCAGCTGGGACCTTTTGCTGGAGGTGGGATGAGGGCTGAGGACAGACACAGAGCTCGGGCAGCACCTGCTCCTCTCGCCGGCGTGGTCAGCTACGCCTCTCCCGGCCTTCCAAGTCCACCGTATGGCACTTTTGACTCTGCTCACCTGCTTCACCTGAGGGCGATGAAAGGAGGAATGTACGAGAATCACTCGCCAAGCGAGTACAACGCTGGCGGCGTGGGGACCCCTCCGTACGACGGTCCACCTACACCACCTCTGAGCATCAGCAGCAACCTGGTGCCCAAACAGGAGCCTTCGCCCCACTACCCACCGCCACACCACTACTCCCCCTCCCCTGTGGACCAGGGCCTGTATCAGACTCAGACCGGCTATGACGTACACTTAGAGGGGCCATATGACTCCTATCATCCACCACACATGCCCCCTCGACAGATAACCTCCGTCTACAGAGACTAAGATGAAAATAAGATGGCTTCAGCCATTAATACAACGTGACTGATGGTCTTCGCTCTTTGATCCTTCATGAACACTGACTGCTACCAATGTCTCGTGGACTGAAGGATGAGTCTGCTAGTAGAGGAACTGTAGAATAAAAATGGTTTGTTTACATGTGTAGTGCACTTAGATTAGCACTGCTGAACATTGTTAAAATTAGACAATACTTGACTTCAACCAATACATTTTCTTAAAAAACTGATTACCAAATGATCTCAGGACTTCGAGGGTCCTAACAGGAAATGTTGCTTTGGCCATTTTGACCAAATGTCCTGTTACTGTGATATGAGCACTTCTAATTTAGCTTTGGTAACAACAGATGTTCTACATAAATTAAAAGTATTTCTATTTATTCTCTAATTTAAAACAGTGCATATGGACTTTGTTCTGATGTGCAGGTGTGTGTCTGGTTTTCCTTTTGTATATATTTGTCTCTTTGTTTGCTACTTAGACTGATAGTTTATCAATTATATTTCTTTTTTGTCCACTTTTCTCTGTTGTTTATTAAAGTGCTTCATGTTTTGCACTCGAAACATATTCAGAGGTAGATTTCCCGACAGGATGTATCTGATCTGTGGAAGGCGTTGTCTACAGAACGGAGATGTTTTGAATCTTAAGAACTGGAAGAAATTAAATGGGCAGTGACGGAGCGAGGGCCGAGGCGAAGAAGCAAAAATGGCCTTCTCAGGTTAACATTGTGAAAATGAAAACCTCATTTCCAACAAATTTTGCATTGGATACCATGTCATTTTTCTTAGTCTTTTTCATTTTTGTTTCTCTTGGAAAATGTGTTGTTATTAAAATATAAAAAATTCAATCAGTCCTTGGATTCTGTGTTTACTTTTTGTTGGACAGATAGATGGGACACCATCAATTCACTATTGTCATCAGCAGCGAGGGATCTTGTTCACTTGCAACTTTGTTTCTAATTTTTCTCCCCAGATCTCAGTGGTTTAGCCACATTAATCCTTTGGCCGTCATTAAATGAAAGGGGACGGATGTGCGACGCAGGATTGTAAGATAAAGATTTATGATTAACATGGCTGCAGCATAATCCTGTCCTGACATTCACTCAGACCACAACATAACAAGTCTGCACATTTATACCTTTGACCTTTCACGTACACACTAAGACATTCAGAAACACACACATTTTTAATACCTAAATCAAGATGTACAGGGTTGGAGACAACTGACTTTCTTTTTCTTTCTTTTTTTGACTTTTCTGTTTTTATTGCAATCTGACTAAATGTGACGACTAAAAAGTAAAACAGAAACATTAGATGACATCAGGTGGAAAAGAGAAAATTATGATAAAAAGAGCAACTGACTGAGTAGAAAAATATCGGCCTGGAAATGTACTGTCAAAGTGGAAAAGACAATGAAGACAAATTACAACGATCTGATCTAAAAGCAGCCACTTCTGTTGCGGCTGGTCTGTGTGAAGGCCACCCACTGAGAGGTCAGTTAGAGGGGGTCACAAGGTCACACTGGGTCATGGCTTACTGGTGGGAATGGTCTGAAAGAGTCCAGTTGTGTATCACCTTTTTGCCGGAACTCATCTTCCTGCGTATTTGTGCACAATGTTCACTGAATCTTTCCATTTAGAACAGCGAGTGTTTGGTAAGTATGATGTTAGAGGTTATATTATGGATAGAATGCTCATAATCCTGATAAACATGCTGATGAACATCCCACGCTTGACCTGCACTGGGAGAAACATATCACTTTGTTTTTGCAAGGATTAGTATAAGCCTTTGTGTGTGTGTGTGTATGTGTGTGTGTTTGCACTACTAACCAGGGGAACCAGGGACTAAGTTTGAAGAGGCGGGATGAATAACAAAAACAGGGCATCTCTTTGCTCTTTGAAGGCACAGACCGGCCTCCAACAGGACATCTGATACTGAATATGTGTTATATTCCTTATTTATCCACATGATAAATGATAGACAGTTGATAGACCAATGTCTTAGGGGGACAAAAGATTTTCCATTTGAAAAGGACACTTTTGCACCCAAGACAAACAAAGGACTGCGTTTGCCCGTACACCCTTGACCCGTCTGACTGTGAATCTGATCTGGATGAGCCTATGATGGCAGTAGAGTTGCTGTATGTTGCATGTGCTGCTGCTGACTTGGCCAGGACAGGATTTTTAATCTTAGCCTGGTTAAAGGAACATTTTGGAAATTATGTATTTATTATTATTTATTCAACCTTTATTTAACCAGGAGTAAAAGATTCATTGAGATAAAAAATCAGGCAGCAGCATAAATAACATGGTTGCAGACATAAAACAAACAAATTACAGAATTATAAAATATCAAATCATTCTTCAACATTTAAACCGTGTACAGCTGGAAGTATCTACGTCCATGTGATTTAAAATCTTTAAATGTGTCGAAGGAGAACAGCTCCTGTAGATGAAGGGGACAATGCAGCTGATTCAATGTCGAGAGATCCACATACTTACTTTTTTTTAAAGAAATTATGAACCAGTAAAATAAAGCGTTACTGTGTCTTTACCATATTTGTGTCAGTGTTAGATTTTGTTTGAGAGCAATTTCCTACTGCCTAATATATAATATATATATATATATATAATGTGTATATAAGTGCATGTGTTGGATTTAGTAGGAATGTGTATGTTTATGCTTGTGGGAGTGCACAGATCGTGCATGCATGGTTGTGTTATTTGGGATAAAACAGTATTAAGCAGCTGATCGGAGCTCAGTGTCTGAATGGTTGCATTAACTCACTAATCCTGAGGGGAGAGGGGCAGTCGGGGCAGCAGCTCCTCGCCTCCTCTGCTACACAACAGCATGCAGCTATTGTGCACTTAGTCAACAACAAAGCATCTGATGGCGCTAAACACACACTCAGGCACCGAATCTTCATTCAAACGATCGAGAAAAAGTAGCACCCTGCACTGGATATTCCCAGGAGGAGCACTTTGGCTGTCATGGGATGTATCTGTCAGTATTGAATCTATAAATGAGGAGAGAAGAATTGCACCGCCACCTAGTGGTGAAACTTATTTGCCAAAATAAAATCATCAGCTGGATGAGAGATGAGCCTTTGACCACTTGGTGTCGCCATGACACAACCTGCTGTAACTATGAAGTCTGACTGAGGCCTTCTGGAAATACTGTAGAGAGAAAATATACAGGATCCTTGACTGCTCGGCTTTTCTGCAGTTGATGAATGACTGAAATTGAGGCGTCTGTTAAACACAGTCTACTTAAAAAAAACAAATCCTTTGTAGTGTGCAAATTATATATTTGAGGCTAATGTTGCACAAGGTAGGGACTGAATTAAACATATAACATTTGGTGATATCTCAGCGTGCTGGCAAACTGAGTGAAGAGTGGCAATAGAATTAACCTATTTACATGTAAACTGGTTGGTGGAGTGTGTTTGGATCAGAATAATCAGGCTAATGAAGGTACCTGGGGACTCAGCTCCATCAGAAATCTGCATGTCGTCCTCTATATCCAGCTAGCGATCGTATCAAACTCTGTAATTATTTACCGTGAAAGGACATGAAAAAAGATTAATCACGGAAATCTGACTGATTAAATCTTCAAAGGCAGCATTGAAGAGCAAGGGCTAATAGGGAAGAGGGATGTGGTCGGTGCTTTTATCCTTCAAGTGGAAAAAACTGAAGAACAAAAACAGTCAGTGCTCTCCAGGACTGCTGCCACACATCGCTGGCAAAAGGAGCCAAAAACATTGTAGAAAAACAGCGCAACTGGCACCATTTGAAGGATTTGGGTTGAATGTCGTTCATTTTGATTTTGTTTGATAACGCCCTCATAGATAATGAGACAAATGGTACGTGTAATGGTTCTGATGTAAAATCACAACACAATGTGAAAAAATGCCTTTATAATGGAGCCACAGGCTGCACCAACCAACTAAAAAAAGTTATTAATCCACAATAAATGTCCCAGTGAGAAAAATACATTTTCCGATAGGATATATACAAAAAAAGACAGGCAATGCCAGTGGCAGAAGTCCATTTAATCAAGTACTGTACTTAAGTATAAATTTGAGGTACTTGTACTTTAATACTACTACTTTATACTTCTACTTCACTAGATTTCAGAGTGTAATATTGTATATTCACTCTGTCTATCTATTTATTGGACAGTTATTTTCCAGAATATGATTTTACAAACAAAACATAAGAACATATTATAAAGTATAATTGTTTATAATAACCTGCCCAGCACTAAATAAAGTAGTTAAAGCTCCACATTGACTGGGCAGTACTTTAAGCTCATATAGATTCTACTAATTATTCTACTTAAATAAGATTTGTACTTTTAGTGGTGTGTTTTTTAATTGACATTTTTTACTTAAGTTTTGTACCAATACAAAAATGTGTTATTTTTATCAACAAGAAAAGAGGTTCGAGTAAGGGAGAGTGAAGAGACAAGTTGCATAATTAAAGTCAAATAACAGCACATAAATCTATAAACAAATCTCTGGAAAATATAGCTTTGTCTTGATATATCTGACCTTTCATACAGAAAGAGTTTTGGTTCATATTTTTAATGGATGTCAGTAATTATGAAGACAGTAGGGGGTCATAATGAACTAGTTAAGGATCTTCTAGAGCAAGTGTTCAGCAGCTGGCCTTGTTTTACCTCTGAGGACAGAAATTCCCTACCTCAGTGTAAAGTGTCCCATTACTTATGGACTAGTAATTGTCTGAAACAAAAGCTAACCTCTGCAAAAAAAAAAAAAGTATGTGAACAGAGAGCCGTAAAATGTGACTGCATCACTGTGGCCAGCGGCAGTTTGATTTCCTGGTTGAATGAGTTGTTACGTCAGTCCAAACTGCTCCACATGTCGAGGGGAATAGAGACGTACGTAAACATTGATGAGCCACATATAGATCAGAGAGCAAAGTCCCGCGTTACTCTGCCGGATGTAATGGTGAGTGTTCTTGTAAATATGTTATTGCTGAGAGAGAGAGAGAGAGAGAGAGAGAGAGAGAGAGAGAGAGAGAGAGAGAGGAGTGACCCTGAGGGGGAGGAATTGGTGTGTGCGTGTGTGTGTGTGTAACTGTATCCCCCTGGTGAAATGTGCTTACTGTTCCAGTTTGCTGTCCTTCCCCACTGTCCCTTAACCTAACCCCCTATGTGGCATGTTGCCAGAAGGTGTTGGTGTGTGTGTGTGTGTGTGTGTGTCCATATTATGCAAATTAAATGAAAGTGAAGGTGTCTGTCTTAAATTAAACTGGGATATGAGACGGTGCCATTACTGCTTTTACTGCCAGCATTAAAGACTTTTTTCCTAAACAGCCTATCTCATTTACACAAGAGCACTTCACACACTGAATGCCATTAAACTGTTCGTATGGCTTTGATAAATTGTACTAAACCCCAACTTTATTCACGACATTCTTGTAATGCACAAGGCTTCTTCTTCACAGGCCTTTTAGCATATCAGAATTACACTGACATTTACTCGACATTGCGCCATGCGTCAATCTCACCTCAGGCCTCGCGACAGGAGTCCAACTGTATCATGTTTGTAAATTCTGTGTGACCGTGTTCATCTCACAGCCATCCACATTTAATTTCATCATCCCAGCTATTCCAGCGCTTCACTTTGGGTGTTTCATTGGATGACAAATTGAACCGTGTGATGGGTTACTGAGAGGCTGAGGATGTTTTGGGCTTGCAGTTGATCAGCATGTTAAAGAAGGCCACCTGCTGTAAGAATTCCCTCCTGATGTTTGATGCTTTGCACTGCGGGATGTGACTGAAATAAAGCAACTGCACCAGGAGTTTGTCGTCCTCATTCATTCTCATACAGCTGCTGCGTGGATAAAAAGTCTTTGGAATATATGACTGCGACAATCAATGGAGTGTTATTTACTCATTACTGTAACCAGATTAAAGCACGCAAATCAAGAGTTTCCTAAAAATTAAGTGTAAGTGTAAAAATCTGTTTGATCACCTGCTTAATGTTTGGAGGGATGTGTCTGATAGCCTTGAATAAACATCTTATTAGTGGCAATAAAAAAAAATATATTTTTTCCTATTTACTAAAATTGACTATTTTGCTGTAATCAAAAAAGTAACATCACTTTTTATTGACTGCACATTTGCAGAATAAAAACGTGTGCACACGTGACACACCAGACATATTGACAAGCAGTTCAGGTTTGATCAATTGCAAGTAATTGCAATTTTAAGACTATTTCTCACAAATATGCATAAATCAAAAAGGTGCATGTGATTTGTTCACTCAGATATACAGTGAGCCATTGTTTTGATAGTTGTATGCACATTTATTATATTATTTATTAGAGCCACAGACTGTTTCAACCATCTGAGAAAGAAGCCTGTTGGGCAGAACTATTTGTGTGGGAAACCATTAAAAAAAAAAAAGAAAAGCCTAAACATATCTGTTTGTAAGCTGTCTGTTTAATCCACCAATCATATTTCCCTTTTCTTCCCCATGTCAACATTTTCTTCCTCTCCTTTACATCTCTCAAGTTTCAACGACTCGCCACCCTCCTCCTCCTCAACAACACACACACACTCCAATCCTTGTTTCCTCTGATCTGCCATCCGTCGCTGGGTCCCCCCCCTCTCTGTCCTGCCCCTCCTTTTCCTCACACTCTCTCTCTCTGCCTGTATCTCCCTCCTTCCACAGTTGTCCTCACATATTAGGTTCCCCCCCCACCACCACCCTGTCCTAAGAAGCAGAATTAGCCTCTGGAATCTTGTGCACTTGTTTCCTTCGCTTACAGGAAAGAGGTGACAGCATGAAGGGGAAACACAGAGAAAATACAGAGAAACACAGAGAGGCATTAAAAGGGATCTGAAAGAAAGAGACTGTGAGGAAGATGAAGAAGCTGAACATCAAGCCGCCTGCTGTTTGATGCGGCTACACTGTGGGCATGTGGCTGCCTGTGCCGAGCATTACCCTCCCCACTCTCCTGCTGACTGGTGCGAGGTCCGCGCTCAGTGCTGCTTTATTTATCTCTTCACAGTAACGTGAGAATACCTTTATTTATTCCACTCAAAGAGGACCTCTGTCTGTGATTCTTTATGCTGGCTGACACACTGACCTTTGGACTCTACTGGACGAAGGATCCGGATCACGTCAAGCCTCGTGAAAAACAGAGGCAACCGATGTGGGGCTCAGGTAAGATCATCACCGACCACTGAGCAATGCGTTACCACCCACAATTCTGAGCATTCCTCCTTTGATCACCTTAAAATGAACTGAGGGGTGGAAAAGCCAGGATCCCCTCATTATTGCAATATTCTGAGCAGAAATAAAGAGCGACAGTCTTACATGAGGCTTTGAAGGTTTCTCTCTTTGATGAAAGTTAGGGCAGTCTCTAACAAACGTTAGTCTCAGTCTCAGACAAGACTTTGCACTTAAACCTGGTCCTTTGACCCTTGACCTTGCACATACATCATCGGTATGATGCACGGAAGGAATGATGGAAGAAGGGAGGGGGAAAGAGAGAGAGAGAGAGAGAGAGCTTAGGCTTAAATAAAGAGGGCACTGTCTGTATACTTCATGACACTCCTGACCAAATCGTTTCTTCATCAGCATCACAGCAGGATAAAGGAGTTTGGCAGACACAGGAGAAGTAATGTGCAATGTGTGATAAAGTGCAAGTTTTCTGTTTTATAAGCAGGGGAGTCAAATGACTTCAGGATTAAGTCATCAGTGCCTTTCATTAAACATTAATATTGTTAAATAGCTCCCCGTAAACATTTTCCATATCTTTGACAAAACAAAGAAAACAATCTTCATTCAAGATCCACTTACTAGCTTTTCCTGGAGCTTTAAACCACTCGCGTGGTCTTCTTCAATAGATGCAGTTGACTCAGGCGTTATCATGTGATCTGAGCTGCGGTCACGTGATAAGACGTGGGGTGACTGTAACACTTGTCTCTGATGTGGGTGAAATAATACTACTGTTTCCAAAGTCAAGAAGGACCTTTCACACTCAGAAGTTGAATTGTTTTATAACTTGTATTTTTGAAGATTTTCTGCTTTTGTACATATACACTGCACTAAAGTATCTATGTAAATATACATAACAGAGAGGGTTACCAGCAGGAGAAGCGTGTGTTGTGAGCTGATACGCGGCTCAAGTGTGTATTTTATCATAAAAAAGTGACAACAACGAATATTTACATATAAGCAAAAAAACAACAACAGTTTTAGCTGAACACTAAACCATGACCAGTCGAGCCCATTCCCCAACGCTGTTACATACAGTACATGTGCCGGTGAACTACTTACCTCTTCCATGTGCAGAGACGTGTCTTTAGTCCAGTGTGTGTATTTATGTATAGTCATTCCCAGTCTCCATCCTAGCAACACCTATTTAAACTGCAGTGCAGTAAACAGCTGCTCTGCTCCGAGTCCTCTTCTGCCTTCACTCTGCCACCAGAGGGGAAATTTTACATCAAATAGATTTACAACAGAACACAGCTGTCTGCTTTTGTGTTAGTGAGTTTAGACCTGAGGTTCAGTCTGGACTTTCTGACCACAAAGCACAAACAGCAGAACCACTTAAACCAGTAAAACACTGAATTATAGTATCAGTCACCTGCCGCCTTTCCTCATTTTAATAATGCACTATTGTGTAATGCATTATTAAAATATAATTGTGAATGCAGGATAGGAAACAGCAGTAAGTTATGTGAGAAAAGTTGAATATTTCATGTGTTGCTTTCATCTCTTCAACTTTGTCTGTTTGGCCACTTTCACCTGTAAGTGGCTGATTTAACACAGGCTTAAGGCCGTTTCACCGGCGCAACACATCAAATGAAGACTTCATTAAAGGTAGGCAGGACCCCTCAGGACACAGCGCTAACGATCACGACTAAAATTAGAGCTCAACAAGCCTGTCGACACAGTTATGGCCTCCTGGGGTGGTATGAGAGAATGATAGGATGGTTGAGGTCGGACGCACATAATCGCGCACGCACACACACACACACACACACACACACACAGGCCTACTGACTGTGTTACTTATAACCCTTATACAAACTTTAAACATTAGATCCATACAGTTTAGGGATATCTTTTCATGCAAAATAAAAGTATATTTTGTGTGACAAGAGGAATGTAACTCCACTGTATGTGCTCTGTATTTACTGTGCTTCTGAAAAAACATGGTCACAGTGTTCATCAGAGTGCATGCTACAGCATTAACATGCATTACATTAATTTCCAAAAAATTCAGGCTGCTCAGAAACAAGTCCATATTTAAAAAATCCTCTCTGCAAATTTCTATTTTTATAATTTTTTTAATAATATAGTCCTTTCCTATAGATGTGTTCGCTGTATGTCAGCTGCCCATTTAACAATGCTGAGGGAAAACTTGCCCATAGTCGAAACTAATTACGGACTCCTGCAATAAAAAGCTTTTTTGTTATAACTCTAACACTCCTCGTCCTCCTACATGCATAAAAGCAGGACATTAGCTTTTGCATATATTTGAGTGGTTTTGAAAGCTTATTTCAGCTCGTTCTTTCAAGGCCATAATTACATCCACTGTGTTCTATCAACCTGGCAATAACATCTTTCAACCCTGACACAGATTTTTTTTAATCTGAGAACCAGCAAAGTGTTTTAATCAGTGAGGAACTTAAAGTCTTACAATACATTCCCCAAGACACACACACACACACACATACACATGCAGGATGGTGTGTCACCGGAGTCCAGTGGTCCGGTTTCAGTTTCCCATGGTGACATCCATTATAGTCATGCTGTGTCTGACCCTCCACCCTCAGACAGCCACATTAGCACCTGGCCCATTGGCCACAACAATAAACCTACCTGCATTATTCAGCCCGACTCAACTAATGAGGAAACCTTATCTCTCTCTTACACACACACACACACACACACACATACACACACAAACCCTATCCTGGGTTCACATAAGCTTAAACACACACACACAGGCCGACACACAGCATTATCTGACTTACTGTATGTGTTTTTGTGATGAATATGCAAAAATATGCAGAAATGTATCACTTCATATTGCCTAAAGCCGGAGGTCGTGTGACAGTGCTGCCTGATCTTGTGGGAAAGTGTTTGATGAAGTCTTGAATACACATTAGCACAGTGTTCCGCATTGAATACGTAATTTGGGTAAATATTGGTACAGACGTGCGTGCAGTGAGCTTAGTTTCTGAGCACTCTCTGCCTGTCACACAGCTGTCAGCGTCTTCCTTCATCCTGCTGTTCCAACACATCTTCCACGTTTCTTCACCGTCAGACTTTCATCGCCAGTCAGTCTGCGTTAACCTCAATCTCTCCTCCCCTCCCTCCAACGCTTCATCGAGTCTCTCGACCTGTCAGTCTCCGTCGCACCTCTGTGTCTGCTTTTCTTGTTGTTCTGTTCACGCCGTTGACTGGAATGGCAACTACAGCGTGAACTCGGTCAGCATTTTCAACGTAGCGCTGCTCTGCGTGTAAACACCCAACACGCCAACAGACAGGTAGAAAGGGAGACCAGAGCGGATATCTAGCCTCATATAGGAAGGGGGAGGGTGTTGTGAGAGCAGACATTAATGCAGTCAAGACATGTTTCAGATGCTGCCGGTGTGAAGCACGAGGGAGAGTATGGAGTGAGACAAGGAGAGAGGAAAAAAAGCTTCAATAGTAAACAGCAGGAAAAGGGTGACAAAGGGAAAGGAAGAGCAGAATCGACAGCAGCATTATCACTCTGCCTCCTGATTTAAACACCCCAAGAAAACGCTCAGCAGCGACTGCTCTCATTGGCCGAGCCTACAGCCAATCACGGCTCAGGAATGCAAGGTGCCTTTAGGTTATACCCAACCCCAAAATATGAGAGAGAGAGAGAGAGAGAGAGAGAGAGAGAGAGAGAGACAGAGAGAGCGGGAGGGAGGGAGAGACACACATGCTATGGTGCAGAGGTTCCTCCAGTGAGGCAGGGCTCCATCTCAGCTGTATTCTCTGGTGTTCCTCCTGCTGGAGTGAATATATAACAGTGAATAAATTACAGGCTTCCTTTGCAGCAGATTGAGTGCATGTTGTGTTACGGTCAGGGCTGCTGCTGCACTCTTCCTCTTGGCAACAGCTGGCTGAACAAGAGACGTGTGTCGAGATCTGAAGGAGAAGCATCTCATGTGGACAAGGGGAACGGAGGAGACAGGGATGCAAAGTGAAGGTTGTGATGTCGGATGTCTTTTCCACACTGAGTTTTGAGAGCCAGAGAGGTGGGCGCTTCAGTTTTGAGACACGTCTGTAGCTGATCGAGGCAGAGAAGAGTCGAGCGAGAAGAAAACGTGGGAAAGAGAAGTTGACAGTGGAAGGATACAGGATGATCTTGGGTAAGACAGTATCAGAAAGCTTTCCCTCTTTGCTCCTATTGATCCAATTGATTTGTTTCTTTACACTTACTTTCCTCCTCTGTCAAGGTGATCACTCATTTCTGCCACAAACTTTTGGCTGCATGTGCTGCTGTCTCCACCTGAGATGCGTCTTAGATGATCTGTTTACTTAGATGTTGTCATGATGGTTAGAAATAGACCAGCGCATGATGGAAGGGTAGTTTGTGTGTTCATGAAATCTTGCAGTTATCACAATTATTCATATTTAGCTTTTTTAGTCAGTCCAAAACAAGAAAAGATGGGAGACAATGTCTAGCACTCTCATACTGCAACACTACCACACACACGCACACACACAGAAATACAGGAGGACAAAAAATAGCCAAACATAGAGAAAAAGGCTTTTTCCCCTGAAAAATCCAATCATTGTTACACCGTAAAACTCATCACATTCAGTTATTCAGACAATTTAGAAAATATTCCAAAATTATATGAAAATGTGGCCAGAAGAGGTCATATTTCATTTAACCTGACCCTCAGTCAACACACTTCTTGATTATAGTCTAACTTCGGGGGTCAGTCATCTCAGTTTCTCAATGCCTAAAGCACATGTGCACCCACCACTGACTGTGTCATTCATCAGTACAATCGCCTGCCTCCTCAACACAGCCCAGTCAGAAAATTACCTCTCAGTCTCAGTTTGTTCATTTTGTCCGAGGTCTATAACAGGCTTTTCTAGCAAGTCTTTACTAACCTGTCTACTCCCCTGCAGTCAGACATACTGTATTTACTCAGACAATAGAGACACACACACACAGACGCATAAGCACATCACTGTCTGGGTCAAAAAGCCATATGCTTATACAGTGGACCTTCCCAACAAAGCTTTAACAGCTTTAAACGCTCTGTACCAAACCTGTTAGTTAAAACATAACAAAATAAACGACAACTTTGACTGGATCTGAGAGTGGTGGGAGATTTAAATGTTTAAGTGTTTATATGCAAATTAGGTTTTAAATATGTTTTTGAAAATCATTCAGTGTTTTCAGTTTGATTATGTTGATGTTTATCACTGCCGAATATTACAGAAGTAGCTGTTCAATGTGCTGGGTTTTATTAACTGAAATACACAAAGGAATACTGTTGCAGAATTAACCAAATAAGATGCACGTCCTGTACTGGATTTTTATTAAAAGACTAACATTTGACGTGACGCAGTCCTATACAGTAGAGTTTAGACTTCACCGTTTATTTTCACACCATTCCAACATTGTATCTCGTCAGTTTATCCATATTAATGCTTGCTTCTATTCTTAAATTTGAGTAACTACAATGACCTTGTTCATGTACGTGTCTGTTGACTAAATATTTGACTACTTTATTTTTGTTTGCTTGCTCTTGCTCCTGCTCGAGCCTCCCTGTGATCTGAGTGTGAGTTTGAGCTTGTGGTAATCCCTCCCCGGAGCTGAGGATTTAACTCTTTGTGCATTAGACACTAAATACACTGACACAAGATCATAGAAACGTGGGGTGAAGCGGTTTTATAAAGTGTATTAGTTTCCTTTTACTGAGATGGAGACGTAAGTCCTGAGACTGAAATAGTGTTCACGAAAGCCGATGACAGGGACGGTGTACAAACAGAGAAAAGGTCTCCCCTCTTCTTTGTATGTCCATCAGCAAAGAAACCAAACACTGTTTAGGGCCTCTCTATCTATCTATCTATAAATACTGCATTTCTTAATGAAAGGAAACATTCAAACACATCGACACAATCAGCAGCAGATTATGAAAGAACTGTGCTAAAACTGGCTCATCTCCCTCGGTGGAGAGCAGCGTGGAATGCAGTTTAGTAACTCTTGTGTGATTTTTATAATGAATATTTCAGACCCAGAGGTTTGAGGTCTTTATTTATTTAAAAATGGGCCAAGGCTACTTCTAGTCTGACGCAAAGACCTCACTCAGCACTATGAAAAAAGGTTTGTGGCTTGCATCACTGCTCACTCAACCAGTGTGAAGTAATCCATAATTGTGTGTGTGTTCTGGCTATATGCATGCACACACACACACACACACACACACACACACAATATCCCCACTCATCAATGTCCTCCAACAGAATCACAGGTGCACGTTGTCCCTGAGAAACAACATGACCTTTGAATCGAGGCAATGCAGTGAGGGATTAGAAGTATTGACATTTAAAAAGGAGAAATGTGCCTGTCACTCTGTATGTCTGACAGAGACACAACTGGCACATATTTCATACGGCTGCGGAGCCTGAAACTATTGAACGGAACAAATCCAGCAGTGGTAAGCAAAGAAGAGAAGGTCAAAATAACACTGAAGGCCTATAGTTACAGTTTATGTACCATATACAATCTGCCCTGTCCTTTATTCCAATGTGAAAACAACCCAAAACCTCTTACGGAAGAGCTTGGGGTTTTCCTCACACCCACAAAAGTCAATCCCACGGTGGCGGTAGAGCAAAAATCAGGGGCTCACCAAAGTCATGTAGACATGAATGTCTGTACAACATTTTATGGCGATCCATCCATTTCACAACATAAGTGAAAAATATGACTTGCTGGTGGCGCTAGAGGAAAAGCCACTAGGGTTTATCCTCTGGGCGACCAAGAGGAAAAATCTCAATCTGTTGATCTCACTAGATAAAAAGTTAGGGGATCACTAATGAGTCAATAAGAATTTATTCTCTGCGGATGATGAATGTCTGTACAGTTTCAAGACAATCCATCAGGACCAAAGTGGTGGACCGACAATAAGTCATGCCGCTAGCATGACTCAAAAAATTACATATTCTGATCCCAGCGTTTACCAACTAGGTTTTGTGCCTGAACCTAATCAAATCTAATCCAGCTGAGACAGATCAGCAAATGATGACATTAATCATTTTTGTAACACTCCTAAAGTACTGTATGTAATGGTTTTGAAGGCAATCTATGTTGTCCTGCTGACGCGAGGATCAGAAAATGTTCATATATGTTGTTTTGGAAGGCAATGACAAAGACATATTTGTCATTTAGTTTGGAGGACTTGTTGACCACAATTATAAAAGTAGAAGGCCTTGAAACCTGCAGCACAAAACGTCTGTCATTTACGGGTTCCAAGGATCAAGTGGCAAAAGGGCACGCAGGCTGATCATAAAGTCTCTTTGTTGTTTGTTGATTATTGTCCTGAAGTTATGCGGACCACAGCTGAGGCACCAGCCTGACTCTTACCCTGCGTAACCCCCTGCATGCTGCTTCAAGGCCAAGCTATAGCATAAAACCACACGCTGCCCTTCAGACTCCAATCAGCTCCCAAAATATAGCCTGTAATTTCTGCTTCTGTGGAAAAAACCAATATGCGATATGTAGTTCAGCTGCATACATCCTCATTATGTTCTATTTTGATGTTCCTGTTCATTGAAGATCAAGTCTTCAATGCCTTTGTGTGTTCTATATTGTATAAAATCACAAGGAGATGCACCTGGCTTCTGTATGTCTGATGTCATTGTTGTGTACGTGTGTTCACCCTTTTGAACATGTGCCTTTGTGTGTTTGGGTGCTTGCTTGTTTATTTTACATGCTCAGGTT
Organism: Nannoperca obscura; assembly: GCA_036024295.1. Classification (NCBI taxonomy): domain Eukaryota; kingdom Metazoa; phylum Chordata; class Actinopteri; order Centrarchiformes; family Percichthyidae; genus Nannoperca; species Nannoperca obscura. The sequence goes on from JAVQJL010003463.1 coordinate 27,431, forward strand.
TCTGTCAATCTGTATCTGCAGTAGCGTATTCTTCCAGCTCCCAGCAGGTGTGTAAATGGTTTGACAAACAGAATAATAATGTGGGGCAGGGCTGCAGGTCATGTTGACATGATGGATCTCTTAATGGGTCTTACTTTGCTCTGCGTGGTTTCATGTGGTAGCGCTCTCTGTTTGCCTCAAACTGTGCTACGCCATGACGGCAATGTAATAACAGAGAAAGCTGGCAGTCTGCTTCAGGTTGATCCAACACCTCCCTAAAGAGCTGAAGCCTGAGAGGACAGATACAGATAGGCGGATGTGCACCAGCCTCTTTATGAAACAAAGCTCTCCAGGATCCAACATGTTAAAATTCACACAACTGCCCAGAACTCAAAGGCACAGATGGATTATATAAATATAATATTTCATAAATATACTGTTTAAATCAAATTTTTACCGTCTGCCATCCTTTCTGTGGCTTAAAGAGAAATTCCAGTATTTGTCAGATTAGGTGTTAACCTTTTTATCTGTTGTAACTATTTGTCATGATCACATTTTACACACCAACCTTGCTCTAGATATTTACGAGTAAGACCGATGTTGATTGGGGCAAAAAGACCAAACCTCCTACAGCTTCCCGACAAATTACACTAATAGAAACATTTGTCTTTGATGGAAATAAAATCTAGACATCATGGCATCATACATAGCTAATGGAAGGACTGCTTTGTTAACTTTTTTCGTCATGGTTACAATGATAAACACTTGGTCAGTGTTATTGAACATCAACATCATCCAAATGGAACTCTAGAATGTCACCTGACTATTTCCTTTGGTCCCGTCGTAATTAGTATATTATATTAGTATATTAACTATCTAGAGGGCTCTGTCACTGGAATGTAAATGCTGAAATAGTCCCACAGTATCAAAATGAGTGAAACATGTGTGCTTATTTTCAGGCTTTATGAGTCAACTTCATAAAAGTACAGAGAAAAGAGGAAAAGGAAGACTTGAAGAAAATAACAGAAAGAAATAGAGTTCCTAGTGAGTTCAGAGATCAATTTGGGCTGAACACACACACACACACACACACACACACACACACAGTCAGTGTGTACGCTGCTGACGTCTGTTTGGTGTGAAAAAACACAGACTGCAATCTGATCAGTGAAATTCATATGAATAACTCCAAAAAGCTAAAAAGGTGAAAAGTGAACACACCTTGAGTCCAAACAAAAGTAAACACAGAAAGCCGCCGGAAATCCAATTTGCCTGGAAATATCTCTGCTATTGCTCGTGCTTGCCCCATGGTAAAAAGTTTGTGGAAATATTTGTTGAAAATCACCTTCAGTTTGTCTCATATGATGCAAACACAGAATAGTGCACGTAGTAAAAATGCTGCACTCTCACTCACAACCAGGCAAACAGACCTGCAAACGCACATCAAAATGGACCATACGTGACCCATAGTATCAAAGATTTGTGTTTGTGCTTAAAATAAGACATGACGAGTAGACAATCCAAGAGGAGGGCAACAAAATAACCCCTAATCGTTCATGTGCAACATTTTGCATGTGACAGCCAAAGGTTAACCCTTACAAGAAGCTGTATACCGACTGGACTACTTTCACGACTTTGCCAATGTTACCAGGAGATTTTTAACACATGCACAGTACAGTATGTCATACGCTGTTGTCCTCTCTTTATTTCACAGATGGCAATTCTGCTGTACATTAACCTGCAGGTTAACATGGCTCTTTACCTCCTCCGTTCACCTTGGACTCACCTCAAAACATGCGGCTCCCTCCCCCTCCTCGATGCTTTCCTTCTCTTTCCACCTCATCTCCCTTCCTCGTCCAGACCTCTTTTACTCGCTCAATCGACTCTATCCATTCAGCCCCACCGCCATTATATCCTACCACAGTCCTCTTTGCTCGCCATCTCCACTTCCTTGCCAATCAGGGAGTTTTCACCCCTTTATGATGTACCATAATCAGACACTACAGAAACACAGACAGAATATTTCATAAGAAATTGTTAGCAGGGAAAGGTCCAAACAAAGCAATGTACTAGCATCATCATACATAATTATTTCAATTTTAATGTGAGCGGCGCAAAACAATAGACTTCATTAATTACAAATACTGCATGAAAAATCTGAAAGCAGAGCTGCAGAAGGACTAGCTGATCTCAAGAGCACTACATAAAAACACACACATATATCCAGTGAAAGAGGACTTGTGAGCGTTTTCTGGGAGGTGGCATTTAAGCATGGCCACTGGGGCGCAGAGCATCTATCATTAAAACAAAGTGCAGTCTGAAATCAACTGTGTTCTCCTTCACCAGCACTCCGCTCTCCTCTTCACCGTGTCTTTTCCTCACTGTCCAGATCTCACACAGACAAACACAACATTAATCAGCCTTGAGCCCATATAAGTGACTCCTTTTAGAGCATCGTTCATTCCCACTACAAAGGTTTGTGTGTGAATGTGTGTGCATTGTCGTCTGCCCCCCTGCTTAGGTTGAAATAGCTGCCTTTGACTTGAGGGTAAGCTGAGCTGCAGTAAATTGGATTTCATGCTCAGTCCTTCACAGTAGCAGTATGCGACACTAAGACACTAAGGCAGAGCCATCTTCCCCCTGCAATCATGGCAAAGTTTACACTCTGTTTCATCAAAGGTTGGACCCTCGAACACAGTTGCATTGTATTTACACCACATGAGAGAGCTGATGTAACAAATTTAGTTTAAGCATTTGTTTTTGCAGAGAACTGGTTATAATGTCTGCATATGGCAAAAAATGTGGCAGCTCAGCATTCCTGTCACAAAACAACCATCAATCATTTGAACAGATGATGATCATCAATGTACTAATGGTGTCATCTGCCACCAAATGTTGTATCAAGTCTTTTTAACACTGCCTGGTACACAAAACCTGGGGGAAAGACCAACACGAACACAGTGGATCCAGTGGTTTTCGGGTGAACAGCCCGCTGCCACCACACGGTTGTCCCTCTCTGCTGCAGTGACAGCGAGGGGGGTTTTGTCATGGGAGGCTGGCTAATCCGCCACAGAAGCTCATTTCAGAGTCTTCTTCAGCAGCCCATTTAGATGCAGATGTGAGGCGGCTGGCATCGTGTGCCGAGCCAGTCCTTCTGAGCGTGGAACTGAAGGGCTTGGAACTGAAGGTGGCTGCATTTCTCTTTTTTTCCCTCTCTCTCTGTTTTTCGGTGGGACCCTGCAGTGCTTCTGCGTCTCATCAGACTTCATTCTGTTAGACAGCATGTCATCCAGTCTCCTGTCCCCTTCCCTCCTGGTTTCATCATGGAGGCACAAAGATGGAAGGCAGGCGGGGAATACAGAGAGGCTCCAGCGACGTCACTGACATTGACATTACCTCTGTGATCATTAAACCTAAAGTGGCTAAATGAATTGCCAATTTGAGAGGCCTTAGTCACAGCATATTGGTGTGTGCATGCCTGTGTGTGCACACGGCGGGGTTTGTGAAATCTACTGTGACGATAAAATTCTGTCTCTGGTTGTCTGTCTTTCTTTTTTCCCCCCCTCCGCGTCTCTTCATTTCTGTCCAACTACCTCTCTCTCACAATCTTCACAAAAATTCAATAAGCTATTACACAGGCATTGATCTTTTTCTGGCCCAAACATTTGCATTAGAAAAAAAAAAGGCAGTAAAATCAGGGTCTCAGTGAGACGATGTTGTCTGTTCATTTTAGTGGAGAGAAGATGCGATAGATAGTGAGGCCTGGATTTATAGAGTTTGGCAGCACTTTAACACTTTCACGCTCCTCAGAATGTGTCCAATCAATGGGCTCCCTTCCTGCGTGGCTGCTGTTGAAGAGTCGTGGCGTTCACTTATCTGATGTCATTGTAAATCACTCAGGAGGAGGGTTAGGTCAGGGGATGCTGCTGCAACACTACACACCACACTGAGCTGCTGTGGGATGGTGCAGAATATGACCCTGAAAACAATGTGTGCCAACGTCAAATACATCACTCTATTGTGAGGGTCTGCACAGTAAATGCAGATTTATAAGAAACAGCAGACATATTTTGACCTTTAAATCGTAATGTGGCGTAAAATGAGCTGCGGATTTACCAGAAGCGTGTAAGGAATACGCTTCACTAACCAAAGAGGAAACACAGTGATGATACCTCTGAGCCAATCCATAAAGCTGAAACAGTATTGTCCCTCTATATGCTTTGTTAACCACATGATTAATTGCCTCTAAGACATTTCCCACAGACATTTTTTTAGTTCTTGACACAATAACTAGATGCAAGGAAGAATCCACAGGATGGTGTAGGTAACCCTGAATTTAAAGTATAAGTCTAGTGATCTTCTGTATTTTCCCACGAGAAGACAAAAACCATCATGAATTATTCCTACTAACTAGGATCTGTATATGCAAAGCCTGAAATATCGTATTCCTCTGTGCCATAGAGCTACATTGTTGTCCAAAATCTATTAAAAACACATCATTGAGCCACACCAGAGTCAATCCCACAAACACCGTCCTGCAAATACTCATTAGCTCACCAAATGTGTATTATTCCACGGCTGAAAATAGACTACAACAAATCCTGTTTGACTAATGTTTTCTACAAACTACTGTGCCCAGCTGTTTCTGGAAAATTATAGAACTCAATTAAAGTATATATCTATGATGCGTTTTTATAGATTTACATCTTCAGAACAAATGGGCTTGGTGCTGAGAGTCACAGAGAGGCAGGGGATTTTGAAAAGTATTCAAAGATGGACTTAAGTTGTTAGCTTGGGTCTTTTGATGAGATTTGTTGTTTTCAAATCCCACAAACAACAAAACTTTAGAATATCACCATAACTTTTCAAAAACAGGAATAAAAAATACGTCAAACTAAGTTAAGTATAGTTCCAGATTGCTTTTTTAACCAAAATGTATCTTTATCTTGGTAATGCTTACACTCATTCCTTCATGATATCTGGTGTTGAGCGTTCACTCATTCCTACATGTTCATATGTTGCTGTGAACTAAGGTGTGTTATTACCGCTGGTTTTTCACTCTGCACAAACTGGGCTGTGGTTGGTTTGCAGAAGTGATAACGGCTGCCATGTGAGCTGTGGGATTCATGGCATGGCAGAAGGACATTTAAACCGTGACCTCCAGTTTTGATCTTATTTCCCCTCCTTCTCATGCAGCATATGCAAAAGCAGCTGCACACAAATTACAAAAGCTACTGTACAGCTGAACTTCAGCTGCCACAGCCTCACAAGAACTGAAACGATCAGAAGAGGAATGCCAGAAGGAGAGACTTTCCCCCACCATCTATTTCTGATCCTGACAGCACATTCTTTACGTCTCCCCTGCTGTCAGTGAAAGGAGCCTCCTCTGCTGTTACCAAAATAGCCTTTTCTTCCCCTCGTTTTGACAAGTGACCATTTTATCTTTTCAAATGTAACAAAATTGTTAAGTAGTCATCACAAAGCGGTGGCAATAAAGGATGACAATTGCATATAATCTCAGGAAAAAAGATAATACAAATTCTCTCTGCATAGCCAGATTGGGCCTGAAGCGCCCTGCTGGTTTTACGCTAAAGAGAAGAATAAGTACGGGAAGCAGAAGTGGAAAGGAGAGAGCAAAACAGAAAGAGGATGAAGAGAAAGAGGAACAAAACAGCTAGGAGTGGTGCTGGAGTGAGGAGAAGTACGCATGGGGGATACAGAGGCAGGCACAGTATAAGGGACCATGAAATGGGGATAGAAAACTGTGCTTGGTGAGAGAGAGACAGAGGGAGAAATGGAGAAAAGGCGGATATCTGCAGCACCCCAGCTGCGAGGCTTAAGGAGCTTAGCCCTCCTGCCCATCACAGAAGACTCCTCAAGTGCAGGCATTCACCGCTGCTGAGCTACTACTGAGAGAAAAGTGAGCAAGAGAAGCAGGGATGGGAGAGGTGTGGGTGGGTAGTTGGGCTCAATGTGGGAAAATGACGCAGAAGATGAGGGTTTAGATTTAGAAAAAGGGGAGCATTAGATTTATTTTAAACACAGAAGAAAAGCTGGTACTTGTTCTGATATGATGCTCAGCTTTAAAGAAATAGGGTGACATTACGGGAAATACTCTTATTTGCTTTCTTGCTGGGAGTTAGAGAACATCAATAGAGAGCTGTATCAATCTTCTCATCTCACTCTTGGCACAAACGCCTATGAGTGTATTTCCCAAAATGTCTAACTATTTCTTTAAGAAATGATTTAATCAAATGCGGAAGTTGTCCTTCATCTTGTCATTAACACACATTGTGCAGTGATGTGGCCATCTACATCATGCTGTATGTTTTTTAACCTCTAATTTCCCTGTTCATCTACCACAGGAAGTGTACACCGACCGGGGCCGGTCCCTGCCTTCCTCAGGAGTCCACCTGTCATCCAAGCCCCGCTGGACATGAAGCCCTTCCTCCAGTTCCCCCTGGAGTCACCTCACCCGGCCAGCATCGGCCTCTTCCACAACTTTAACACAGTGAGTGCTCACAGGGCATCCTTGCACACCAGTATGAATACACGTGTGCGTGCGTTGTGTCTGGGACTTCTTAACGTCTTATTTCACTTAACAAAAGACAGAGCTGGTATTCAGCTGTGGTTTTGGAGCGTTGCCTCCTGAGTGAAGACAAGCGATAAAGTGCTGAAGATTTATGTTATATAATCTAAAATGATAAGGTGACAGCTGTTTACTTTTTATTCAGCAGAGTGAGTTTCAGCATAATTGAGAAAATGCCCTGGCGAGTGTTATACTGCAATAAAATGAGTTACAGCTAATCAATTGTATAAGAGGCACAGGCTGTGTTCTCTACAGTCAGCATTTTCTGTGGCTCCTTCTCATTTCCAGATTGGGTTTCATGTGAAGGTCAGCATGGCGACAAACAGGGATGCACACGCACCCCCCCCCCCCAACACACACACACACACACACTTTCACACGCATTATTGTTGAACTCATCTTCATGCGCTCAGTTAAAATGACCCTTACGCAGGTTAATGAATTATCCTGCTTCAGCCAGGACATTAAGTGCGGCCACTAATGCCAGAGCACCTCAATTCAAGTCGCTCTCTGTCTGAACAGTAAACTTTAAACAAGCCTACAACACTGTTGTCATCCACTGATAGAAAGCTGCAGCTCGGTGTGAGTCAGAGTCTGATCCGCCTGCTCGTCTTTAGAGGAGGCTGAGACCGAGAGGACACAGAGAAGGGCAAACTGACAAAAACACTCGATTACTGTGTTTATTGTTTTAAAGACAGTTATGCTCCAGTTTGGGTAGAAACTTTTTGTGTGGAGGGTGAAGTTCTGTGAGTTATCTAGAGAGCTTGTATCAGGTGTGCCTCACCAGGATTACAGGTAATTTCCAGACACTTAAGATTCTCAGGAGTGTACTGTAGATCTCGACTTCTTGCAGTGAGACATGAGCTGCACAGTGAGGCGCGGCGTGTGCAGAGGGAGAGAATGAGCCTCTGTCACTCTGTTGATTTGTAACACTACAGAGGAAAATCATTTTTCTCTAAGGCTAAAGTTTAATGTCTGTTATTAGCCTCTGTGTCAGTTACTCAGTTTTGGAAAGAAATAATACTTTAAAGATATAATTCTTAAGATTTTCATTATACCAAAGCCCATTTTGCTACTATTTATGGTCTTTTTTCCAGCAATACCAATTCAATGTGTGTGGATTCTGTAATTGGCTCTCTATAAAGTAGTTGTCATTGTTGCTATCCACTCTTCACATTGCATTGGCTCAGGTGTTTCTCTAAACAGGCGAACAGCTGTAAAAGAGCACAGAACTAGATTTAGAGGTCTGGAAACGACCTAACTGTTGTCTTCTTTATTAAACAACTTGATGCAATGGATCCTCTCAGCCCACAGTTTAAGTGCAGTTGCATCCCTGACAGAGTAGCTTCTCATTATGAGTTTGCTGCCCCCAGTGGTCAATAAGGCACCATTTCAAACAGAACAATGGGACCTGCAGCAATAAAACACTTTTGCTGTTACAGTCTTTTACCGTGGGTGTCTAATCAACCACGGCTGAAATAGTAAGGATTATAACTTCAAAGTCAATAACTTACAGATTGGATATTTAAAAAAGGAGCTGCAAATAAACTGCAAAAACAGATGTACATATGGCACACGGTAAATTCCTGGTAGAACAAAAGCTCCACTGTTTGAGGGAGGGGAGAGTGACAGAGGAGACAGAAAGTGGACTAGTAGGTTAATTAGGTTATAACAGTAGGGACAGATGTATAGAAAGAGATCCTGATGAGAACAGGTGGTAAAAGAATGGCAGCAAAAGACCCACAGTGACGGGAGATCAACATGGTGAACAGCCACCATAAAAGAGAGACAGGACAGTGAGACAGGGTGTTTTGTTTTTATCTACCTTGGAGAAACACACATCGACACATATATACAGTGCAGTCAGATATACATCAGTCATGTCTTCACCCACACACACACACAATGTTGCCACAGAGACAAATGTACAAATGTTAACAAACAAGTTTGGAGGTGTTACAGGTCTCCACATGAAAAACACAAAATGAGAGAGAGGTAAATTGGAGACACGAGTTAAGAGACGGGGAAAAACACAGGCTAAAGTCTATAAATATTTCTAACAATGCAAACAGGGTTTAAGTTTTCAGACCAATTATACCATTTCCCCCGGAGCCTGGAGCTTCAGAGTGTAAACAGTCTCTCATTTGGCAGCATACGTTCACAGACTGAGCAGGAGATGAGAAGCTGAGTAAAACCGCAGTGTACTTCTGGCTGCTTAATAAGGACAACACCCAGCGCTGTGGTTGCTGAACCCTGCCAGTGGGTCAGAGAGCTCGCACGAGTCCATTCAAGTCATCTAAAAAGGAGGTAGTAAACATTTCATACGAGAATGACGTGGCATTTCTATCTGAGCTAGATCTGAAAATGACAAGCTTGGTTGGTATTTTAGGCCAATGTTTTCAATTTGGCATTTCATTTAAGATACGTCCATGACTTTAACATTGACACACTGGTTTTCTCATAAGTCTTTTATCCCATTGTTTTATATATATAGCATTATTGTTTACTTTTTCCATTTTTAATCTTACTAAACATTTTAATTACTGTTTGCTTTCTAATATATACTTGTTAATTGTTTTAATTAATTGTTTGAATCCTATTATGTGATTCACTTAATAGGATAAACGTTGAGCTGCATGTTTCTAACAACAGTAATTATACTTCAGTAAAATAAGACCTGTTAAATAAATGTTTACCCACTGTTTATGTATTCAAACTTTAGTCAATCCATTTTGATTACCAACGGCACATTTTTATGTAAACCATAATTTGTCTACATTCCATTTGGATCATTTAATTGTTTTACCATTTCATTATATTACTGTATTTGTAGTACTCAGTGTACTGGTTATTTAAAATGGAAAGTTCAATTACCCTGAAGCAAATTTAGATTTATTTTCTCGCTACAATAATCTAAGCCTCTACTGAAATCATAAGACAAAATCTTATCTAAATACAATTGTATCTCTTATCAAGGTCCACAGAAAACATATCTTTTGTTTTGTGTAATAATCTGGTATGATGTTTAGAAAAGCAGAGGTTTTGTAGCACACAAACGAACTACACATTTTTGGAGTCTGTAATTAGGCCCTTCTAAGCCCAGCATGAATTAAAGCGTTTGAACGGCACCCAAGAACTCAGGCACAGACAGCGGCACCAGCTGCTGCTGAGAAAACACACACCCTCCTGTCCACATCAATCACTACTTCCTCTTCAGTTCACTCTTTTTTTTTATCTCCCAGCTTTCTCCCCTGTCATTCACCTGCACTTTCTTAAACACCTTTCTCTCTCATCCACATTCACTGGACTTCCATTAGGAGAAACACAGAAACGCTGGCCCCTGAGTTCCTCCTGTGTTGCTGAATCTTTGATGTGACCTCTGGGTTGTCTCTCCTCAGATGGATCCTGTCCAGAAGGCTGTGATGACGCACACCTTCGGGCCACCTATGATGAAGACAAAGCGGCCAATCATCTCCTGCAATGTCTGTCAAATACGCTTCAACTCAGAGGTATGAAACCTTAAGATAAGGGTTAGCTTTTATAGACAATATTCAAATAATTGACTGACGCTAAAAATGCCTAAGTGGTGTGTATGGGGCACTGTCAGTGTCTCAAAAAGTGTCACAAAAACACAATGGCAAAAGTGTAAGAAATGGATTAGATTTAGTGTCTATCTGTTCAAATGTTAGCTACAAATAGCTAACATTTTTAGCTATCCTGCATGTCCAACTAACTACTGACAGTAGTAACCAAGCGCGTATTCAACTAACTACTAACGCTTGTGGCATTAAAGGTTACGTACGTTGTTCACAAGTTGCAAATCCACTATGTAGTATTTCCCCACTATGCAAAAGCTGCTCCTGGATGCTAATATATCCGTGCGTAGGCTAACAGGCTCTGTCCTGCTGTTTACTCTATATGGGGAAGTTACACTCCAGCAACCCAGGCTAAACTCTTTACCCAAGAAAGTGTTACGTTAACTAAACACAGCAGTAAATCTATGGAGCCATATAAATCCTCATCCTAAAAGCCTTTATTCTTGAAACATTAAAATCACCTTCAACTGTGAGGATGCTGACTTTTTGTAGGTTACATGTAAGCCTCAGTCTTTTAGCCTTATATCATGCATGTGGACATCAAGTTTTACAAGATTATAGTTTAAAATGGAGTCAACGGGACAACTGGAGCTGCATTTTGTACCAATTCTAATTTTAGCTTCATTAGTTAGCTAGCTATAGCTGATCAATCCTGAGTATGGATGTATTAAGGAGAATTGAATACCATGTTCAAAGATGGCACCCAATTAATTCCTATGAAACTTGCTCAGTGGGCACTTTTCTGTGTTTTTGGAGTCCTTCTGCAGCCGATTGAGAGCACGTGCATCCAAGTCTTCACTGTTTTACAGCCACTCCTTTTCCAATGAACAGTCAAACCGTCCCAGAGCCAAATCGTGACCTAAACGGTTAGCTGGCTGGACTCAAAGTTAGTTGGTGATTGACTGTACAGCTGGAGCAGGTGAGAACTTGGTTCACAGTTTCTCAGCTCCAATTTTAGCCTGTCCTGGAAGGAGAGTGGGGGTGGACAGAGAAAACCCCTGCGTGCTTAATCTATTTTATGACTGTCCAGTGTCATTTTGGATGTCCTTCTGCACTCTAATATCAAACTCTTGAAAAAATATTGTGTCAAAAAAAGCAAATAGAAAGACAGCAAGGAAGTTTCAGGATGTTTGGGGAACCTTTCTTTCAAATGTGTGTCAGGCTTGGAAAACATATTTCACGTGTTGATAGCAAGCCTGTGAGTATAACGAGGGGTGTTTAAGTGCGCTCTGATGAGGTTTCAATGGAGATGTGTGAGGGTGAACCACAGTTAACACGAGCTTGTCCTCAGAGCTAACTAAAAGCTGAGCGAGCACATTTTCTGCATTTCACTCTTGACAGTCGGCTCCATGCCAACATGTGGCAGAGGGACTGACATAAAAGAGGCCAGAAGTGATGAAACTTTACAGGAATAATTTGAGTGTCCCCATTAATTCAGTAGTGTTAACTGAAAGTGAAAAACAAATAACTCATAATGTGGACATCCAAAACCAAGCTACTGGATGACATGACTGATGTGTTAAGAGTCTGGCATTTTACAGTGTGTGTATATTTGTAAGTGCATGTGTGCAGTGGAAATATTTTAATGTCAGTCGGTCTTTGCCTGGACACAGAAATTAGATAACACATTTCCTTGTGAGCCACAACAACAACAACAACAACAACAACCACAACAACTAGGTCCTTTCACTATTAGCAGTGAAAAAAGACACATTTCCTGAGCTAAATTAGTTATACAGTCGATCTAAAGAGTGTATTCAAAACCTAAGTAGTAAGTAGTAAAAGTATTCTAACCTAAACATGAGTAGAAATCAAACAAAAGCCCGACATACAAGCCTATCTAAAAATATAAATTAAGCGCTAAATACTTGTACTCTAAATGCAGTGGTGTGTAAAGGACACAGGTTGTGAGGGAGTCATCTGAAACTTGTGTAACGCTGCCCTGTTCGCTCTGAGGGGCCGCTTAATTATATCTCCCCTGCTCAGACTTGCATGTTCTCACATGGTCTACATGAGCGCGGGATACAGAGCCCGAGTGGGGGTTGCTTTTATTTACTTCTGCATGTTCATATTTACGTACTGTAAGTAAATATAAATGTGCGTGTGTCTGTAACCGCTGCCATGCCTGTGTTATGGGGTGAGAACTCCAATACTGAGCCACCTGTTTGTCCTGCCTGCTGTTTCACTCGTGAGCCGCGGTGTGCATCTGCTCTGCTGCAGCTCTACAGCATTTTCCACAGTAACCTGAGAGACTGGCAGCTTAAAGCGCAGTGGACATTCTTTAATAATGAAGGAATACTCTGCTTACAGCACAGTACTAGGCTTACTCGCGCTGTCTGGGCTGAGTTGCATTTCAAAGGTAGACAAACACTCATTTCTCATCAAGTCTTCCTCAGGTCACATGGCACTAAAGTTCATTAATATTACCAACAGTTTCAACAGGTGTTAAGTGAGAGTCCTCACTTTGTACTTACACAAAGTGAAAAAGGCCGATTGATTGATGGTGGCCACTCAGAAGCAGGTGCTTCTCGCTGCTATTACACTGTAGCCACACATGTTGTAATTATAACATTGCAATTCATTTCAGGCCACAGAGGACAGATTAGCCTGCCAGTGCATTAGCTCAGCTCTGCTGCAAGGCTGACGTCACACCATGCTGCATTAGCCATCGTCACCACTGCAGTACCATGCTGGACACCTCTCTCTCCCTCTTGTTTATCTCAGGGCCCACGCCAAACCTTGCTTCATTCGCGTCTCCTGCAGATTTAGCTTGCTCACCATTTCTCACATCACTTTTCATGTTTCTGCTTATCCTTCTGTGGGGTGTACTGTCTCCTCGCCTTCTTTCCACCTCTCCAGCTTTTTCCCACCCCCTCTTCCTGTTGCTGCTGCCAGTACCTCGTACAGTAGATTTGGCTGCTAGTCCCGCTCTCTCTGCTTTCTGTGCCTTTGTCGCTTTATAGATAAAACATCAAAGCACATCCTGCTTAGAGAGAAGAAGGATTTCAGGGACATTCACTTGCTCTCAATTTCTCTCTCTCTCTCAAGTCCCATCTCTGCTTCCTCATTCATCTTAATTCCTCTTTCTATAGGCTCCTCTGTAGCTTCTCTCAGTCCATTTCACCTACTATGCCCGACACCATTTATATTTTATCATTATTCACTTTTCCTCTTAACTCCAAAGATCCTTAATCTCTTTTACATTGTATTGTCTCTGCTGCCTCCCGCCCCCACCTCCGAGGCTGACAAGCTTTTTACTTGTGAATTGATGGCACACCATTCATCGATTTCTTAAGACCTGACACGGAAGGTCACATGGAGAGTGAAAGTGTCAAAGACCAAGCAGAAAGAAAACAATGGAGAGTTGCAGAAAGGGAGAGGAAAATAAGAAGGACAGCAGCAGAAAGAGTGGACTGCCGATGAGAAGAAGAAGCATTGAGTAACTCTGCCTTTCAAGCTCTCTGCTGTCATTTGTGGGTGAACTTGTAAGGCTTCATCTCCTTGTCTGATTGCAGGGATTTAGGCAGCAGCAGCCAGAGGAGTTGGGTTACACAGGCAGAGCTATATACGCCTTTCTGTCATCACCAATCAGGATGAGGGCTATATGGGTAACTATCATTGGCAGTTAATACTTCAGGCTTACAGTGGCATCCTGGACACGTCCCAGTGGTCTATTTGCCTCAGCGAAGCATCTCACCCCCCAGAGCTTGTGCCATGTACCTGTCATGGGCCTTTTGCAGGTCCCTCAGTCTTTTTATTGACATAAAGAAACCGCTCTAATCCTAGCAGGCCTTTGCTTGTGCATACACATGCTCATACAGTCACACACATAATTTTGTATTACTGTATTATCGAGGAGCTTAAAGGAACTATATTTGTGCCCTAAGACCTCACTCTTTCCTTTGATTTCATTTGAAATTGACATGCACATGTACTGTATATCTGGTCTTGATTGACTCTGATTTCCAAGCCCAGTAGATAGGAATCATTTCCGTATTGGATGTTTCTGCAGATCACAATTTACGTCCAGCACCAAGGTCAAGTGCCAGTGCAGGAGGTAGTGAGTCTGGAAGGTTGGGATGGTGTATAGCGTGACAGACTTTCATGCAGGAAAATTAATTTGGAGACCGGTACATACCTTTTTGTTACCTGTAACCACAATCTTTCCCTAACCATAACTATACTTTAGTTGCCATGTGCGGATATTGTTGAAAGTGTGTTTATGTGGATGCATTTTTGCTAAACGATCACGTTGTCAGCACTAAGATCCGACAAATACATTGTGTTTGTGACTGCTTCACAATAAAAGGCACATGTTTTGCCAGGTGAATGTTTTTAATGTGAAGCAGTAGAAAATGATCACTTTATCTGATGTAATGTAAATCTAAATACATTGAATGGATATTGCAGAAAAAATGCCAACCTGAAATAAAAAAATGGGATTTGATTTCATGAAGAACTTAATGGTTATAACTTTAACACATAACTCGTCTCCCATTACCTGAACCTTAAATCTGATCAACTGAAACCCACACTCTCCACCTGTTCAAAGGACTTACTGAAATATTTCATATTCATATTTGTCATTTCCTGACTTCAAACTGATCCCCTTAAGTGCAATCACACAAGGGCAAGCAGGCAAACACACACTCAAGGACACAAACTCTTCTTGATTTGCTCCATTTTCTCTCGGTAGCTGACTGTCAACTGTCACTGGACGCCCACGGCCCTGCAGCCCATTTTAGATAATCCCACCACTCAATAATCATCATCAGCTCAACAGACCAGTTCAGTGATTACACCAGCAGTGAAGGAAGACGAGAAAATTCTAGCGGCTAATCTTTTCCGACAGCCTCATCAGCACATCAGACTTGCAAACCATCAGTTCAACAGCCATTTCTTGTAAAACACAGGGCGCCAGAATATATTTCAAATGTCAGCTGCAAATTTATGAGTAATTATTAGATTATCCTTGGGGGTCATAAAATTTGTGCTTGTTTAGTTTAATATCTATAAACGCAAGGAAGTCCACAGAGCGCCCCTTGCTTAGAAATCAAATTTTCACTGATACTAGTCCAGGAATTTGAGACTTTTCTGGTCACAACCATTAATCAAGGTAAAAGACAGAAATGGGTGCAAGTTTCGATGTGACTGGAAAATCAATGGACTTCAAATGTAAACAGCATGTTTTTTTTTAACCTAGAACACATTTGAATGTCCTCAGTCAGTGTAAGCGTCTTCTTTTGTTTGTTTAATGAACATCCGACAAGCCCATCTTTGACTACTAAATTGAAATGCTTATGACTGTACAACTAGCCAGACAAACAAGGACATATTAGACAAAAATATAAATGTAAAGCTGACTGGCAACAGAAAGAGGCACATTTCTAATGATAGTGCTACCAGTAGCACACAGGTCATTGGATAGTTCGGTGTAATTCAGTTCACATGGCAGTGTGGGTTCACTTCACTGACCTCACTGGCTTTCTGACTGATGCCCATGTGTGGGTGTCAACAAGAAGAAAGGGAATAAAGACAACCGACATGGTGAACAGAATATGTTCTGTTAAAAATGGAAATAAGAATCCAGTCGTGCCCATTCAAATCCATGATTTCATAAAAAAAAACCTCTGACAAGTCTTATTCTTCTACCAGAGCCAGGCAGAGGCCCACTATAAGGGGAACCGCCATGCTCGGAGGGTGAAGGGGATCGAGACATCCAAGACAGCTCGTCTGCAAGATGGCGACAAGCAGCACCCTCCCCCTACTGCTTCGCCCACTCCACCAGGCCCCTCACCATCCAGCCCTGAGCCTGAACCTAATAAGCAGGGTGAGTATCACCTGTGACATATGATGTTACACACACACTAACACGCAGAAATCTGTCACAAAATAGCACAGATGCACAACACAGCTGTTGTGTGAAGTGATGGGATCAGACCTGCCAACCTTGAATAAAGGAGTACCACCTCATGCTGAAAAACAGCTCATGTACATCTGTACAGCCATATTGCTTGACAGTTTGACTATCAGTGAACATCTTTTTAAATAATGGTCCAGTATGATCAGCTACAGATAATGGCAAATGGTGCTGAACAATGAAGTTTGTGAACAGTGTCTCTGCCCAGATTGGCTGCAAATCCTGTTCTCTGAAAAATGTCGTGTTGATCTTAGGGACTTACGCTGTTGTTTTTATTTTCTTATGTTTGGTCCCGTCCATGTGGCGTATGTTTGTGTGTGGGGGAGGGGGTTATTTATTATATTATTATATATCCATTACTGTCAAATTTCTATTGTCAGAAAATATAATTTATCGTAGTTACTGTTGCTTGAAATGACATTAGGCATTTGCAACAAATCTGGCGCTATTATTGGTCAAACTCTTCTCCTTTTACTTTTCGGTAGGCTAGGTGCTTGTTGGCGTTTTGCTGCTGCCTCTTGCTGCTAGACTCGAGTACTTTACAATTGGTTAAACGCACAAGGCGTCACCAGCTTTTTGCGTACTAGATAAATCGTACCAGCGTACTTTGATGCCAGAATGAACTCTTTAGTTGTTTGTCTGACTTATTAATTATAAGGGTAGAGATTAGGAACGACAGAGACAAGTTGACAAGTTTGACAAGATGTGCCTTTAAAATGATCAGTTATAAACCACATACAAAAATGGCATCAAGATTTATGAATGTGTACAGAATGCGCAGAGGAGTGTTGATGTCCTGGTGTGTACTAAGAAATGTAGTGTCAATATGATTTTATAACAACAACAACATTTAAACACGCGTTCTAACAACCTGGGTAAAGATGTCCCCACACAGTTCAATTCTGAGTTGAACCATAACAATAGAAAAACAGTAGTCAGTCACTAAGCCTAGTTTATAGCTAAGGTATCACCCACAGGGGTGGCCAGACCTCCTGGCAGGTCCAGTTAAACCAGCATGGTTGTGTGTTCAACCTCAAAAGGCAGAATTTCAAGCGCAGCACCAGTGCTGGAAAAGCAGCTCTGAATTTTAACTCTTTTATATCATGATCATTAGGAATGAAAAGTTAATTGTATGGTTGACTTTTTACAAATGATTCACTAACCTCAAAACTTTGTGCTGTTTACAGATGACACCCAATCCTGTCCCAACTCTAACAAGTCACCTTTGACCCCTAGCCACCTTCCAACACTCACAGTGAGCTCAGCAGACACAGAGTGTCCCCTCTTGCCTTCTGTCAACACGCCTTTGCCACCCTCTCCCTCTCCCTCTGCGGCCCTCAGTTCCCCCCCTGTGGATCTATCAGTGGCTAGTCTTCCTGACACCCCATCCCCAGCACCCAGCCCTTCTTCAGGAGAGTCAGAGGAAGAGAAAGCAAAGAAGCTTCTCTACTGCTCCTTGTGCAAAGTAGCAGTTAATTCCCTCTCACAATTGGAGGCACACAACAAAGGTAACCACATATTCATAAGTGCATCATGCCACAGAGTGTGCACAATCTTGAGAGAAATAAACCTACAAACGACTGCATTATGCTGTATGCACTCTCAGAAGCAACTTCAGACACTCTGAAGCATTGCTCCTTAGAAGCACATCTGCACTTGTTCAGCATTTTAAGTTTGAAAAACCAAAGCAGGTACATTAGTGCCACTTAGTGGTAAGAATGGCAGGTTAGAAAGCGCATGGTTAGACTGGTTGTAGATATATATATATATAAAAACCATATCTCTTACCAACTACACACCAAATATTGTCTCAGCCAGTTAATGCACAGGAATACTCTCCCATCTCAAGCTGATACATTTTATGACATCTACAGCTTTAGAATTGTTTCTATGCTTTTTTTAAACAACCATGCACTAGTTGAGCAAACAATGTCACTGAAAGGTCCATTTAGTAGCTGTTCATGTCATGGAATTGCAGATGGTCAAATTTCCATTTATATATTTATGTTTTAGCACTTTAAGGACTTTATCCATGTTGGCTTAAAAGCTCAGGTTTATTGTTCATTATTGATCTTGGAAACAGCAGTTGAGACCACCACAAAATTGACTTTGTGCTCAATTTAATGTTTAGTGTTTACTATATGCACTACACTATAACATGGCATTGATTATACCTTCTTTTTTTTTATTGTTTTCAGGTACCAAACACAAAACCATTCTGGAGGCTCGGAGTGGACTGGGACCCATTAAAGCATACCCACGTCTGGGTCCTAAACCCAGTCCAGAGCAAGGAGGGGAGCTGTCCTCTGACCCCAACACTCAGGAACGCACCTTCCACTGTGAGATCTGCAACGTCAGAGTCAACTCAGAGTTGCAGCTGAAACAGGTGAGAAACCCACAAGGAAATCCAAAGACTTTGAATGAAGTAGTTTCCAAGCAATCTCAATATCCAATATCTGTCCTTTCACATTTTATGTATCAGCATATATCTAGCCGGAGGCATCGGGATGGAGTTGCAGGGAAACCTAATCCTCTTCTCAGTCGGCACAAGAAGCGCACAGACTTTATGGTAGACTATTTCTCAATCATAGTCCATACCATATTTCTCAATTCTCCCCCATAGTCATTATTGTTTAGG
This sequence comes from Nannoperca obscura, assembly GCA_036024295.1. Classification (NCBI taxonomy): domain Eukaryota; kingdom Metazoa; phylum Chordata; class Actinopteri; order Centrarchiformes; family Percichthyidae; genus Nannoperca; species Nannoperca obscura. The sequence continues at coordinate 46,153 of JAVQJL010003463.1, forward strand.
CTTTTGGAAAACTCTTGCATGCATCAATACTTAAAGTACAAAAAGTTGTGTCACATTTACTTATAGTTTTCCTTGACTTTCTCAAAGGAACTTCCAAAAACTCTGGGGGCCGGACTTTTACCAAGTCCTCTGGCTGTTGCTGCGGCGATGGCAGCCGCAGCCTCCTCCAATCAGCTGGCACTTCGTCCTCCCGGTCCGACCTCCCACCATCATCCCCATCACCACCTCCTACAGGGAACACACCTCAGCCTGCTGAGGCCCGCCCCAGGACCCATCCGCACCACGCATGGGCCGATCCTCTTCACCCCTTACTGATGCCGAGAGAATGAGGACGAATCAGGAAGAAGCACACTGTGAAGTGGAGGCCTGCAACCATGTGCCATCAAGAGCCAAACCAGCTGCCGTGGCTCCAGCTGGTGTTACATCGTTATAAAAACAGTGAACATAAATATGACTCTTCATGGTGCACACGGTGGTTGCAGACCACTACTGTTACGTTGACAGGGAGAACCAGAGATTTCAAAGAGACTGTATGTTTCCATCCTTCCCAGTTGCCCTTCATCACAACATCTGCCAATCATCAAGCACTCTGCAGATAGTTTGAAGAGGAACTTCTAAACAAGTTTTTATCAAGCATGGACTTCTTTGAGCATCCTCCAATCTGCAATTGACTAATTATCTTCACTCTACCATGTGATCCACTGTATCTGACTTAAAACCCTACCTCTCTTATGTTTTTAATGTTCACCTCTGTGAGAACTCATTACATATCCAAAGCATTAATGTTGTCAAAAACATGCCCACCGGGTTAGATATAGTAGTCCTCTGATGTTAGCTGGTATCATGCTGTAGGTGTCACAGTATAGTGGACTGTACCACTGTAAAGTTTTGTTTCTTGTGGCCTATAAAGAGGAAAACGGTACCAACAAGTTCCGTACCATTTCTGCAGTTACTGGCAAACATTTCTCTGTAATGTATGTCTACATTTTCACAAGCTGGTCTATATTTACCTCTGTAGGAGAGAAACAGGAAGTCAAAGAGGAAAGCAAAAGAGTATAAAGTACATTATGTCTTAAAACTGTACTGATGTAGGTCAACCACATCTATGGTTTGGCAAAGGTGGAGTTGTTATAAAGACGTAATTGCTACTGGTGCACTATGCAGCTAGTAGTGTTTATTATATGGTCTGTGTAAAATGCAGTATGGTTGGATAAAATTAAAATAAAATGAGATAGAAAACTAATTCTAGGTTAGTTGCTTAGTTCCCCTGATGATTCCCCAAATTCTCCGTGAATGGCCACTGATACCAACCACATGGATAAAGTCCCACAAAGCACATACATAAAAGTCTGCGTTGAAAAGTATACATGTAAATGGCTTAATTACATTTAAAATGATCTATATTTTTTTTATCTGCACCTCACTGTGCAAAACAAAGGTTTCAGTGTCTTAATGGAATAGTTTCAACACTATGAGCACAGCAGGACAACAGTTGATTTATGACTTTAGTAGCAGTTATTTGCATTATATGCACACTAAATTATACAGACCACATTTTCACCACAATCCTATACAAGGACTGTGGAAAACAGTGGGATGAAAGACACCAGCATCATGTTACAGAAGGAAAAGGACCACATACACAAATGAGTAGTTGTATGCAAAAAACACATTTTTGGTAGCAATAGACTTGTAGTGGAATAAAAATTGTTTAGTTTGTGTGCTCTGCCTTGTGTGCTACAACTCTACATGACCCTGAACTATCCCAGTGAAAACTATCATGATGGCTTGTGAAACATTAGAGGGAAGCTTTAGAAAACGGAAACTGTAGCAATACTTTAAGCACTCCTGCTAACTTTTCTTGTTAACTGCAATAAAAAGAAAATGTCTACAAATGTATGAATTGTTATTTAGGAGAAGTGTGTTGATACATTACTGTAAATGTAGATTACTGAAAAATGAGAAAAGGTACCTATTTGGGCTTCCTAATTGTTAAATGAAAACAGAATTATATATAAAATCATTAAACTGAGTTTATGGTTGTAAGCAACGCTGATTGGTGATTTTTTTCAATTTTTAAATGTAATGAGACATGACAATAACAATAAATCACAAATGCAACTGATTGTATGAGCAGTTTAGTAATGTGATAATGTGATTACGGTGTGCACAATGTAATATTAATTTTTAAATCACTTTCTGTTTTACAGTACAGTATTAGAGTAATACGTGACCAAAAAACAAACAATTTGTGATCAGAAGTTCATGTTGAGTTGCAGTGAGCAAAAAGACTGTAAGATATAACAATCAAAAATGAATTGTCTGTAGTGGCAACTTAAAACAAACTTCTTGCTATTTCTGTGGTTGCCGTGGTCAACAGCAGTTCTTGTTCCCTAAAAAGTCAGCTGCCCTCTCTCTTTTTGCACTTCTGACGACCTCTGTGGCACAGCTGACAATGTAAACATTTGAGATGGTGGCGAGCGACCGCTTGCTGTCTGAAAGCACTTTTAGAAGTGTTGACCTACATTCTGATTCGAGTTAGTCGACAGAATGCTAATGAACTACACAAACCAAATGGAGGACGACCTTTCCTTCAGTCGTAGGCTACCGGTACTTTGCTGTGCTGTGGGGATGTGCTGTGACCATCAGTGGTACGGTGGGAAACCTGATGACCATTCTGGCCTTCGCCTTAGACCCACGTCTGAGGACTCGCTTCAACGTGC
>JAVQJL010003472.1:0-16660 GCA_036024295.1 Nannoperca obscura
TTGAGCAGGAACACGGGGGCAGCAGGAGCAACCACAGATCCAGACTCTACAGCGCCAGAGGCAGAAACACCTGCAGAAATCCTCAGAGGGAGAGGGGGGGGGGGGAGCATAGTGACAAGCATTAATGGGATATGGGTGTGTACAAATGGAGAGGAGAGAGAGGAGCTCAGTGAATCCTAGAACGTCTCCCGGCAGTCTAGGCCTATAGCAGCATAAGTAAGGAGTGGCTCAGGGTTCACCTGAGTCAGCCCTACTATAAGCTTTATCAAAGAGGAAAGTCTTAACCCTACTCTTGAATATGAGGAGGGTGTCTGCCTCCCGTAAACAAACTGGAAGCTGGTTCCACATAAGAGGAGCTTGATAGCTGGAAGATCTGGCTCCCATTCTACTTTTAGAGACTCTAGGAACCACAAGGAACCCTGCATTCTGAGAGCATTCTGAGAGCTGGAGAGTCTTAAGGGACTTATTGGTGCAGCCCGATAATATAGAGTTGCAATAATCCAGCCTAGACGTAACAAATGCATGGACTAGTTTTTCTGCATCTGCATCTGCTATAATGTGACAATGCTATAGTTATGGTTTGGTCAGGTACAGGCACAACTACAAAATGGTAAAGTTGGGAAAGCGTATGGTTTAGGTCAGAATCACTGACAGTGGTATCATGCTTACAATAACACACACTTGGTTAAGCTTAGGAAACAAGTATTAAAAGACACCATTTGGGCATTTTGGGCTTTGGTGTTGTTATGCCTTTGACACAGCTGGACTGAGTAACGAGTAATGTAACTAATTACTGTTGCTGATAAGCAATTTGTTAAGTAATGTGATTACTCTTTTAATGAGTTTTGTGTAATGAGTATATTACATTTTAAGTAACTTGCACAACATTGCCTCATATTATTTTAAAAGCCACCAACATATTACATAAAGACAAATATACCAAGTAATAGGTTTAATTTTAGATGCATTGCCCTAACTCTCATAAATGCTTCTGATTACATAATCATAGTTACGATGACAGGTAGCAACAGTGCCTCTTGTGTCATGATTATACGCTCTTCACATTTTCTCAGAAAAACGAGAAGAGGGTTCGGCCAGTGCTCTGTAGATTTTTGATGGCAGACGGTGACGTTTAAGCCAGTATTTAGTGCTGATGTTCAAAAAGCCTCTGAAATAACATCTACCCAGTAAAGAGACACTGAAACCTGGGACAGTTGTATGTCTGCCTATAGACACTGAGCAATTTAATTATAAATATTTGGTAAATCAAACGGCATAATACATCATATTAAAGATGAACAAAAGCAACTGACTTTTACTTCTTAAAATAGCTGCATAATCTACTGGTCTTAACCCTGTGTGTGTTTGTCACCCTTATCCATCCATACACACACACACCAGCTGAGTGTTTAATGGGACTGGGCACAGCTGGATTGGCACCTCCTCACCCGCGGGCAGGGTGAGGTGAAGTGGTTCTAATCTGCTCTCCTGGCATGAGGTGGCACAGGGCCGGCCCGCTGTGCCATGAGTTATGCTGGCAGTAGGCACAGTTGGCATCCTGCTGCGTCCGGCTCTGTGCATCAGCCTCCTCTTGAGCAACAGAGATGTGGGAAATGGAGACGGCGTGAGGCCAAGTCGGGGAGGGAGAGGCAGAAAGACACAAAGAGATAAACAGTGTAATGCAGATAAAGAAATATCTGTCGAGAGAAACGTATGCTGTTCTTTCATCCAATATCAATGTCATCGGAATGACTGACGATGCTGAATTGAATATGACAACTAACTGACTAGATATCGTTGTTTGGCCCATGTGATAAATCACTAGACCCTGGTCATAAGTTTCAAATAACTGCCTAGTCTTTTCAGAGAAAAGGAGAGACAACCAAAAAAAGAGTGTATCAGAGAGAATGACAGATAAGGAAAAAAAAAGCACTGCCTACAAAATACACCTACCTGCACTATGTGACAGATTATTGCTAATAACACTCTAACATCGACTGACAGGTTGATGCTGCGTTCACAACTCAAGTGCCAAGTGGCCAGAGCCAACACAGGAAGTAGCATGCTCTATAGGTAGGGATGTGGAAAGCAGCAGTGCTGAGGTTGTGGTGATTGCCGTAGATTGGCATGTAGCATTCTGGAGTCCTGTCATTGACAATAAGACAAAAAAAAAAAAAGGCATTCTCAATGCACCCTTAACTGCGCTGCCAAGCAAATAGTGTCTTAGTGCTTCAGTGTTATTAGCAGGTATTTAAATCAGGTAGAATATGCAGACATTTATACATTTGGTGCAAATTTAAAAAAGTCCAGTTCACAAACACCAGCGCTAACAGCCACACACAGAATGAAAATGTTACATCTTCAGAGAGTTGGCATTAACTGAAACGCATTGATTCATTCATTCATTTTCATTCATTAAAGGGGTGTCACACCCAGACTCCCAGTGATCACGGCAGCAGTGATTGTAGCCAGGCGAAGTCGTCATCAAGGTGTGCTTATGAGCTGATAGTTGGAAAGAGAATATCACTTTTGGATTGCTCACATTCTGAACATTTCAGTTTTCTGCCATTATCCTGCCTACTGTGTTCTTGATGCAGAACCATAATTTATAGCCTACTGTGCCACCTAGACAATTGCAATCAGACACAAAACAAGGGTAAATTCCAGTCAGCTGGAAAACCTTTGGGCATGTTAGCGCTGTGATATCAGTGCGGTATCTTTTGTGAACTGGACCTTGAGACATGGCTGATACGGGTTGCAAGTGATGTTCATGGTGCAATCAGCAAACGCAATCCATTTTTTGTGAATTTGCCCATACGTTTTTTAAAGCAGAGAATGTTAAAGCTCTTGTGAACTGTGACTACAGTGTATCGTAGCCTCCAATATAGTACAATAGGGAGAGATGGATACCTTATGAAAAATGTGTCTCTGTTCGTCTGTCTGCATTCATTCTGATAAATTACCAGCAGTACAGTTGTTGATGCACCTCTTGCTGTTACCTATACAGCTGCGCACAGAAAGCATTGCTGTTTTCAACATAGGAATATATATCCAGCAGAGCAAAAAAGCCTTTCTTGTCCCAGAATTCCTTCTGACCTAAATAGGCCAATATAGATACTTACACCATTTTCCCCAATTGAACACCCCTCTGCTATGGCCGGTCATGCACGGTTAGTCCTCGACTGACTCAAGCAGGATCCTGCTGGATAAAGCTAGGCGGGAGCTAACTATTTCCCCTCCACCAATTTAGAGCCCACTGAACCCAGAGCTACCATTTGTCTGGCGCCACCAATGCTGATCTAAAGGAGTCATTCAGAGAGCAACCCTTACAAAAAACATACTCAGTCACACACACACACACACACACACACACACACACATACACACATAGACTAACTAACACACTTGATGATAAGCCAGGAGATCAAAATAGTGTAATTGAATTTCTACCTATGACCTGAACAATCAAAAACAGCAGTGTGTTAACTTTTTGTTGTTCTGACATTCCGTCAAGTTGCCTAAACACCTCTTTTGCACAGAAGCATGGGTTTGGAAAAACCTGTGTTTGCCATCTGACTGGGCCTCTGTGACCCTGCACCCCTCCTGGGTTTTACACAGCTTTAATACTGTAGGAGAGAAAAGAATGAACAAGAGTTGTAATCCTCTCAGCCATAAAGGTTGTTCTTCTTCATCACACAGATGCTTGAAAAAATTTTTAGGGCATAGGCCACTTTATGAACTTTTCACCAAAGGTCACCAGGTCACCAAAAGAAAGACTTGCATGACTAAACACCAGATTACCTGCACTGCCTACGATGCTGTAAAAATAACATTGTTTTGATATACAGTGACTCTGGTTAGCAGCGATGTGCAACTATAGCTGCAGACCCGAGACTCATCTGAGTGACAATGACAAATGACAGAGATTAAACCCAACAATTGTGTGTGGATACATTGCATTGTATTCTACTGAGGCGGTGGAGAAATCTGTACTGTACTTTATTTGTAATTTCCATTCAAGAAAAGGCTTCATGTGCTTTGATGTTCAAACACAATAACATTATCATTTTATTATTATTATGACACAAAGATACAAGCTGTGGCTGCTTTGATTTCTGGTCCACTAAGACTACTGTTGGTGAAATTAGTATCCCAGCTTCGGTGCTGATTGATCCTTTATGATTAAAAGGCAGCTGCAGTAAGAAGCCCTACCTCTTTGATTTTGTGGGAAAAACCTTTGTTTGCTGATGATGTTTTAATAAATTAAAACATGTTCTGCATTCAAACTCAGTTGTAGTGCTACTGTAAGTCAGTTGATTCAAATTCTTGAGCATCAATGATGTAGGGGATGTAAACACACCTTTTATGACTTACAATAAAGTCATAGAATACCTACTAACTAGCATCACACATAGTAATTGGATAAAGGAGACTTTTAAAGCTGCACCAATCAATATTTTTACATAAAAAATTGATTGTATTTCTACGTGTAATGTGAAAGGAGTCGCTCTCTGATGAACCCACCGATAATATTCAGCATCTTTTTAAAAAGACTTTAATGGACCACAACTGTACTGTTTTGGTCCACTCTCATCACTCCCATCTTCAGCAGCTGCAGGCAGCTGTTTTCAGTGAAAGAAGCTCAGATAAATCCACTGTTTATGTGCCAATCACTTTACCTGCCCACACTTAACAGCAGACAGGTTAGCAGCTAGCTGGTGAATAAAAGTTAAAATTAATGCTATTGTAAATCCGTACATCCTGCAGGTGTAAATAAGTAACTGTTTGCTAACAAGTTGGCCAGAAAAACTTTATGAGGTCATAAAATGTCAATGTTATTTTGTTCTGCAGCCCCTATGTGGCCAAGGAAAAACAATTAGTGCATCTTGAAGGTATACAGATATGCTGTTTATGCATCATACAACCTTTAGGACATCATGATTTAAATGAGAGATATTTAAATGTTCATACTCTCACAATGTAAGTCTATGGGGAAAAAGTCTCTTTGGGAAAGCCTGACACACTTCCTTGAGTATAACATGCAAACAAGGTCCCTGGCTGGAAGTGAAATGGGCACTTTGAGCTTATGTGGCCTTAACCATTCAGCAATCAGGACACTAGTCTAGTCTAGTTTCTTAATGAGTGAAATGCATACAGCAACACAAAGCAAATGAGAAAAATGCAAGAGAGAATGTGTGAGGGGAAACAATTGAGAGAGGTAAAAAAATATGAGAGAGAATGTGAATCTTCTCTCCTTTTCAGTGCGTGGCTGGAAAGAGGTGCTGGGAAGCGTAAATGGTTTATACCTGCATGCAGCCTACAGTAACTGACTCCAATCTGAAGGGAGGGGGGGGGGAGCACACGGGCCTCGGACTCCAAATTTCATTTGGCTCTGGGACCCGAGGCCTGACTTTCTGATAGGAAAAAAAGTGAATAACAGCAGAGAGGCGGGAGGAGAGACGAGACGGTGGAGGTAAAAACGGAACCGAAAACGAGGGGTAAAAGAGTGTCAGGGATGTGGTGGAGCTCAGCGCGTCGAGGAGAGAGAGAGAACGAATAGGAGGAAATGGCAAGAAATTGCAGAAAATCAAAAAGGGAGGAGAAGAGGGGAGGAAGGTATGAAGGTAGAAGAGAGAATAAGGATGCAAGGGAGTGATAACAAGAGAGGGATCGCTGGGGATATATCTTCAGGCCCGGATGGATTGAAAGAGTAAATAGAGGTTAAGGAGGGATAAACTGAGAGATAGCGGCTTGTTCTGAGGAAAGACAGAGAGATGTGGAACATTGTAAGGTAAACCAAAGAGTGGTGTGTCGCAGAGAAGAGGAGGGGGGAAGAATGATGTGGAAAAGATTGGAGAGAATGTAGTGTGAAGAAAGAGATGGAAACTGGAGAAGAAAGTGTTTGAGAAGTGAGGGGACGACTGAGGAGAATCTCTGGATGCATGTGCGTGTGAGAAAGAGAAGGAGAGAAGAAAATGTGTGTGAGAAGCAGAGAGCGAGGGAAGCGGGTGTGACTGATTCGGCCGAGGCAGCAGTAAAAGGTTCCTCTAATACAGCGGGTGGTGAGGAGACCGGAGCAAAGAAGCCTGAAGGATACACTCTGTTAGAGGAGGGGAAGAGAGGATGAGAGGAAGGGAGGAGGGTGACAGTGATCCAGAGTTGAAAAAGTGATGGAGGGGAGGAGGAGAGAGAGTTTTCTCCGGGTTCTTCTCCTCCTACTCCTCTCTTGTTTGAAACATGCCAAATCTTCCCTTTCAACCCCCCCTTTTTGTCTTCTTCTTCCCTTTTTGAATCCTCCCCCTTTCTGCCCTTAAATCCTCATCCTCCTCTCACCCGTCTCCCTATTTTTGGCGTTTTGCTTTTTCTGCACACTCATTGAAATGGGAAAAGAGACCTTGAAAGCAAAATGTCTTTTCAATAAAACAGGATGATCAAAGAGGGGGGAAAGAGACACTCTGGTCCAGACATTTTAACTGTAAACCATGTTGCATCAATTCATAACCACAAGGGACCACATGCCAGTAGAGCACTTTAAGGAACCTTCGCTCCCCCTCCCACCACTTATCATATCACACAACCCCCTCCTGTCACTAGCAGTGACTCTAACAGGCATCATCTGCAAAGATCAGAGAGGTAGCTACGTGCTACCTGTTGAAGAAACAAAACACAAAAATAAGAATAGGATGGTGGCCCTTTGCACTACCTTCACCTCTTCCCCATCCCCCTTTTCCTCCATCCTTCCTCCTCCTCCTGTCCAGACTGGCCTTGGCCCAGTGCCCAGGAACATAGTGCTGGCTGGCTTTGCAGGCCAGACGGGAGTTGGAAGACAAACTACCCAATACAGGCTGGGAGCAGATAGAGACGGAGTGGGGGATGCATGGCGGGTGGAGAAGAGGGTAAAAAAAGGAAAGGGATGGTGGTTCAGAGATGGAGGGATTGTTCCAAAGGGACTCGAGGAAAAGCGTGCTGGGGCATTGATTTGCAATTCCAATGAAGCCTGCTTACAGTGAATTACACACCGACGCACTCTGGCTTAAGTGTGCATAAATAATCACGCCCAGCTCTGTCCCGTAATGGATGGTCCTACCGTAACAAAGTTAGTGAGGCTGTCTGCTGCAGAACAACATAAACATTTAAACCATTATGAGAAGTGCCAGGGTGGATTACGACTGCATGAGACTGACATGTCTTTGCTCTGGTACCATGGCTAAAAGACCATGGGGTTAATGTTTCTCTCTTGAGAATGAAATCTTTTAGTAGTTATGTGCTCTTCAATAATCAAAATCTTGTGTAATCGTGACAAGTGAGTTAGTTTATCAACTCCCATCCATGACAAAAATCCCTGCATTAAAATCATCAAAGCTAAATATAAATCTAAGTATACAGTATGTGTATCACTATCATGTTGTGGTTAACAGTGCTGCTGTATGGAATGTCCTGGGGCCTTCTTGTGGATTTGACATGTTGACATGTTGCCATGTCTGCTCGTGTTTCCTCCCACAGTCCAAAGACATACAGGTTACAACAAGTCCTCCAAATTAAACATCAAAAAGTCCTTCATAACGACACACAGCAGCGATTTCTGACCGGACGTAAAAAAAATATTTTTAATTTTTTTTAATCCACCCTCTCTGTGCATACTTTGCCGTTCAATAATAACATCACCTGACTTCCTCCTTTGCTCCCGCCATATTTACTATGTTGCTTAAGGCCTTTGTCACTTGAACATATCATAGGTAATTTTGGGGCACTTCCTGAAACAATTGATGCTGTCTTTCTTCTTGGGGGATTCTAAATGCCCATTGATGTAAATGTGAGTGTGAATGGTTGTTTGTCTATATTTCAATCAGAATAGACTAATTGAAAGAGGGGCTGAGTTATTAGTGAGCACAATACAAAAAGTTGGCAATTAGACAAATTAGCCACAAGCCGGACAGAATCGCCCAATGGAGTCCAGACAGTGTTGATTTTGAAAGAGTGAAGAACCGAAGCTCTGGGTTAATGTGATGCAGAGTGAGATTCCTGATGAGCTCAGTGCAAAGACCCATTGGACAGCTGGTTCTAAAAGAGGAGGTAAATGGGGGTGGAGGTGGGTCACATCGATCTGGCACTCAATTGACAGCTAACAGCAAGAATAAGGAACAGGTTAATAGTTTGAAAGCAACAAGACAATTGACTCACAGAGGTTGTGGCAATATCTGATTGGTTTGAAATGAAAAGTGTGGAAGCATGGATGGATTATAAGACGATGGGCCCCTGGGTTCAGACATGTTGAAGGCCCCCTACCCACCCTTTGTAGGATCAAGCATCTTATTGTGGTAGTGTGCATATCGTAGTCGTTTCATGTGTCTTTATGGTTGTTTTGCATCTCTGTAGTCATTCGATTGACTTTCTCACATGAAAGTAACTCTCAAATGTCACTTCAAACAGAGGCCTTAACCCAGCTGGGGCCCCCAACTGCTTGGGCCCCTGGGTCTGTGCCCAGTAGTTGAATGTTTAAACTGTCAGTGTTTGTGCTACAAATCATGATTTTTAAGATAACATTTTCTTACATTTTTTGTACAATATTTTCTTAAATAAATTAACAAACCCCATTTATGGGCAAACCATGTTCACAAAATATCCGATGCCGCATTGCTTTGAGCCATGGTATCTAACAAACAAACAAAGTAGACTGAAAATAATGTCCTTGTTAAGGTAATGATCTGTCATCTTTACTCCACTCAGTTCGTCGACATACACAGTGAAGAAAAAAGTAAAACACTCTTCAACTCTTTTCACGCATTAATGCCAACAAGGGAATGTTCAGCATTTTTAATACTTGTCATTTTCTCACCTGCAGTAAGCACTTTTTGAGACAAAGCTTTTTTGAATACTGTAGCTGTGGGATAGAAGCTGGCTGTGTTGGTGAAGTGCTGAAAGCCAGCCAGCCAACCAGCCAGTGTCTTAGCTTGCAGTGTTAATGTGAGTGTAATCTCCTCCATTCACAGCAGTGTTGCATGCAAGCAGGCATGTGTCGTTAACGGGCCCCTGTAGAGTGCGAGCCAAAGATTAGCGTGGTGAAGGCTTGTTGTACACTAAGGCAGCAGCGCGGCCAGGCGCCAGACAGAGTGGCTTTCTACACTTCCACGAGATGCCCGGCCAACAGCAACAACGAGTAAAAGTGAGAAATAGAACACATGATCCACTGTGGAAGCAGATGAGGAGAAAGAAATACATGAGAATGAAGACAGGAATAATAGTGGCAGGGTGAGTGGGGGAGGTTGGGGGTGGCAGGTGAGAGAAATATCGGACATTGGTGCTGCTGCATTGGCAGTGTTGCCACTGCCCAAGACACTCCGTAGTGAAAGACAGAGAACAGGGAGAGAAAAAGAAGGATGGAGAAAGAGTAAGGACAGATGGAGAGAGCAGTGACGGATGGCTGGTGGATGGATGGACGGCACTAAACGGCACCATCAGTCAATGAATTAACAGCCCGTGATGAGCCGACGTGCGAGCCAGTGTGTTAACACAGGACTTTGTTTGCTGCCGCTGCCAACAATCAACTCAGCCTTGTGTGTTTGTGTCAAGGAGTGGACGCTGATGAGAGGACAGAGATAAAGTGTTGGACGGTCAGCATGATTTGGAGATCTAAGAGTGCAATAGATTTGAGGTCTAGTTGACTGAATGCACGATGTTGGGATTGGTATAACATCTGCTGACTTGTGACTGCAAGACACCCAAGTCAAGAGGGTGTGAGTTTTTGATTGTGTAGTTGTAACATGGAACACGTGATCATCATTTTTAAGACCGCATTATTCATTCAAACACTCAAACAGTATATTTGTCCACTTGTCACTTTAATAAAAGTTGTGAAAAGTTTTACGATAACTTTTAAGATAATGTATCAGTGTTGTAAAAGATCAAAACATTTGGCCACTCTAGAGTCAGCCAGCCCAGCAGGCAGTTTTGGTTTCATTTGGCCAGGTTTTGATTTTGCTGCTGCGCTAACACAGTGTTAGCACAGCATTGAAAAACAAAACTTGTGAGATAATCAATAGGCCAACAGTTTTCACAGAGACTACTTCTTTAGTAGAAAGTAGATCCACAATAAGGTTTGTGGATATTGGGGTAGTAATAGGGATTTTCTTAAATGAAACAAGATGTTAAATAATATTTTTAAATCCTTTGAGCAGCACAAAATAAATCTCATTCACTTCCACTGTGTAGAGATGACAGAAAACATCTCAGAGCCCGATATCTCAAACACCATACAAAACAAGGATATAGGAGAGAGAGTTAGAGTAACCGACTCTTTAAATAAATAATATCAGTACCTGTATAACAATTGATAGACTGTAAAGGGCTGATGCCCCTGCTGAACCCACTCATAGAGAATATGATATCACTGCATATGGAAACCTTGTCATTTGTGCGGAGATAGCTGCTTATCTACTTCATAAACCGACAGGAGAAACGAGAGTTCCCTGCCGTCTCTGGCTCACTCTCATTTCAGTTTGTAATTTAAGAGAATCCACTGGTAAATGTATGTTATCTGCACAGGCAGAAGGTTACTTAAGGATAGTATTTTCCGTAAGTCGCTCTGATTCTCTCTCTTCTTCCATGGCCTCTGATTGAGCCATTAAGCAAGCCAAGCCAGCTGATTAATATACTGCGTGTGTCAGGCTAAATTGATTCATTGTAGTAAATGATTTGATGAGGGGTCAGTCCACAAATCTCCCAGGACTAATGTGAAGTTAATGGCAAATGACAACAGGATCAAGCTAAACTGCATTTCAAGGTCACAGGTGCACAGTTTGGGGGAAAAAATGAAAGTTGGGGATTGCACGCAGAAAGGTGAGCTCTACAGTTAGGAAAGCACTCTGCACACAACGGCAACGACGGCTGGCGAAAAGGAAGATCCAGGAAATCACAACTGAAGACTCAATATTGTTATTCAAGGACTGCAGTTCACCTTAATAATAGAAAAAAGAAACCGTGGTTGCAAAGACACGTTTAGACATGTAGAGTTTGATTTGCCAATGTATGCATCTCAAGGATGTCAGCTGCCACCCCAATACAGTCATGAATTTAATGTTTTTTATTGTGGTGCTCAAATCATAGAAAAATTGGCAAAATGTTTCAGAAATGTCATGGTTAGTTAGAATAATTTGTTGATGTCACTGTCAACAGTTTTCAGAACTGTAAATAACAATAACCATACAATCTGGCAATTAATTATTTTGTCTCTAAATGTCAGAAAATAGTGAAAAATATTGAATAATACAGAAGTTACAAAAGCCCAAGTTGATGTCTTCAGATAACTTGCAGTCCACAGCCTAAAGATATTAGGTTTACCATCATATTAGACAAAGGAAAACAGGACATCTTTACGTGAGAGGATGGAACTGCAGACTTTTTCCCTTGAAAAATGGTTTAAATAATTAATTAATTACCCAGTATGTTGCTAAAAAATCAACTAATCAATTAACAATTTCAGCTCTAATTGGAACTACTTCCTACTGAATAAATAGTCCCTTAACAGTTGACAGCGATCTGTGGATTAAACAGAGTATCAGGGACAGTGCTTATGGGAAATCACCTCTGCTGTTTTGTGTTGGAGGTTAATCTTTTGGCTGTGATTTGGGTGAACTAACCCTTTAAAGTGTTTTTGTAAGACTAAGGCTGGCATTATTTTATATTTGTCTTAATATCAACATGCTCCATGAAAAGACCAAAGCCTATAAATACTAAAAAGAATACTTGTATTCTGTTTGTGGGTCTCACTGGTTCCCACTGAAGATGTAAATCTCTTTCGAATATATACTTAATTTAAAAAAAAAGACTAAATTCCTAACACAGCAGGGTAATTTAGTTTTAAACAGTCATTACTCCAACGGGGTGCATTTGTTGGGGACTACTTTCAGCCGTGGATTAATACACATTTGGTGCTCTAGTGAGTATTTAAAGCAACAGGACAGTGTGTGTGGGATTAAGTCATAATAAATTACGGTGTGTGTGTTCATGGTAATGAAGGAACATGTGACCCAGTGCAACAGTTTGATTCACTGATGTGTTCTTAGGCAACCATGGAGACCTATGGTACAGAGGAATGCTTAGGATCAATTTATTGTTGGATTTGGTCTTTCAATGGTATTTGTTCATAGCAAAAATGTTGAAAGATTACAAAATATGGAATATCAGGAGACATTTCTTTTAATATTTCATATTCATGGCATAATATACTTATAAACTGTTTGTTATAGATGCAAACAAATCTTCCACAAACTCCATTCTGGTCCTTTATAGATATTTTCATGCTGAAGATGTAGTTTTGACAAGGTAGCTTTAAGTAACTAGATTCTGGGCAATGTGGGATTTTCAGATTAACTGAACTAACTAAATGTACGCTCGTTTTCTCAGTAACATGAATGCGAGGAGACAGAAAATGGTAGACAGAAATGAAAAATGTACGAAGAGAAAATGTGACAACCTCTAAATTAGAGCGATTTGGGGACTTGTGTATAAAGACACATCTAAACCTGCTGAAGCCTTCCATTTTTCCAGTCTGCAGCTCCGTGTTTCTCTCTCACTCTCCCACGGAGCGGTAACTTTCATGTTTTCGAGTGCGACTCTGCGGCTCTGCATGGGAGGTCTGAGTGTACGGCCCAAACCCTCGCAGGGGGAAACAACATCAACCAAATGACTGAATAATTGAATGACCAAATGAAACAGCCTGCGCTGCCGACCGGATCAATAGACTCCACCACTCCCCATTAGGTATTCACTGCTTCCCCTCTCTCCCTTTCCATCTCCCAATTTCTGTCTTGCTCTTTCTTTTCTCTTTCCCATTAATTTCTTCTTTTCTTTCTCATGCTCATGCTATGTCATTTTGTCTTTTTCCTGTCATCTCTCCTTCTCTTTCTGTTTTT
Organism: Nannoperca obscura; assembly: GCA_036024295.1. Taxonomy (NCBI): domain Eukaryota; kingdom Metazoa; phylum Chordata; class Actinopteri; order Centrarchiformes; family Percichthyidae; genus Nannoperca; species Nannoperca obscura. The sequence goes on from JAVQJL010003472.1 coordinate 12,912, forward strand.
GTCCCGCTGTCTAACTCTCTCCCACTCTCTTTTACCTTTCTCTTTCTCCTTCCCTCTTCTCTCCACTCAGGTCTGTGTCTGTCTTGTTTTTCTATTCACCCACTCTTTCTCCATAAAACCTTGTCAACTCTCCAGTCTACATCTGCAGTGCCAGTCCCCCTCTGCTTCCTTTCTCCTTCTCTCTTTTCATCTTGCATGGCAAACATGGAAAGACATTTTTCTGTTGTTTTCAATATTTACTCTGCTTCCGTCGGGGGTACGACCAATATATCAAGTCAATATCAGATTTTTATTAAAATACAGATTTTCCAAGTCAGTGTAGTTGTCCATATGATATGATATGATTCAGCTTGATTGATGATTCATTCATTGTAAAGCTGATGGAGACGCTAGTTGTGTATGTAAAGCCCTTAACTTGAACTCACTCTGTTGTGACAGCATCTACTGATTAGAAAGTGACAAGAATAAAACTCTGGGGAAACAATAGCAAACTGGTATGATATGGGCTATTAACACAAACAAATCAGCTACTGAAGCAAAGCAGCTTCAATTCAAAGGTATTGATATTAGCCTTCATGGATTTAAAAATCTCTTTTTTCAACATTTATTAAACTGCATTCTAATGACCTCGTCTTTGCTGTGTTTCCTTCCTTCCTTCCTTCCTTCTCGTCACAATCCAGTTCAGTAAATATGAGCCAAGACCGCATCAGAGATCCCATCTCAGGAGACGGCGGTGTGGCCAGCGAGGCAGAAAGACACTGTTGGATTTCACAAAAGAGGTTAAGAGGTGAACGCAGAGGAGGAAAGGGAGATGGGAAATGGATGAGCAGTGGTGTTTTTCTGCGCTGCCACTCTGAGTGTGCGACCTCAGTCAAGCCTCATGAACACCTTCATGTATCTACCTGATCAGATGAATAGTGGCCACTGAAGCAGAACACCCCCCTGACTTTTCATGTACAGTAAGAGTGTGGTCTTCTGATGGGATCAAATAGCTTTACAAGAACAGAAAAAACTCACCTGTGCAAATGCTGAGTTATGACTTGTGTTCAGGTTCCAGCTAAGAAATATATTTGGTTTATTTTTAGGTTAGAAGAAGGTACTACAGTGTGTAGCTTTTAGCATTCTTGAGAATGGAAGCCTCATTTCTCACAAAGGGAGCCTTACTGTCTCAAAATGTGTGGCCTCCCTTACCTTTCCTTGCTGTTACTCTGCTTGTGATTGACAGGCAGGAAGGCCAGTGGCAAAAGACAATCCAAACATGCATTTCAAATTAATTAACAGGACTAATAGATTATAACCATACAGCTCTGTGAAGGCGTGTTGACATTGTCGTGGAAAAACAGCTATTTTGCTAAAAGAATGTTAAATGAGTGTTTAACATTTGTATAAATGTATGTATATAGTTGTTGAGATATTTTAGTCTGGACCAAAGTGGTGGACTGACTGAACCACACTACCTTCCTCAGAAACACACTGCTGACTAAAAACTATGCAGTCCATTAAAGCTTTGTTTTACTGTTTTACTGAGATAAACTTTTGTGTTTTACCTGCAAAGTAAAAAATCTCCCCTGTTTTGCTCCCCAAATCCAGCAATCCATCATCTTTCCAAAATAATCATATCAGGAGACGCACAATATTAAATGCAGAGTCGTAGCTGCCAATCTTCTCAGTGGCTGCTTTGTTTGTTTATGGTAATTATACCCTTGTTTCAAAATTAATGTGGTAATGGTTTATTACCTCAGCCAGCTAACTTTGGATGGGGGTTATGTTTTTACTGTGTCTGCTCTCCGTTTGTCTGTTTAGCAGGATATCTCAAACACTTCTGAATGAATGCATGACATTTTATGTTGAAAATGTTGGCCATGGGTCACAGAAGAGCTGACTAACTTGACACAAAAACACGTATAACTTACTGATAAAAAGATGCAGATCTTCCGAATGGATTCATTTAACACAAACCTTCTGTGCAATTCAACGAATACTGTCCCAGACAAACCACACTGGGGAACAGGAGAGCTCATTTCTGTTTTAGACATCTAAAAAACGTTACTGGGCAGATGAACAACATAGTTTTGCCATCCCCTTTCGACACCATTCATAATACTTATCGTGTTGTGTTTATGTGTGAGTTTAAAGAGCCAAAAGAAACTTTGCATTTCTTTTAATCACCTCTCTGGGAATTATAATATGGTACATTGTACATTGGCCCATTTCTCTCATTTATTTTGCACTATATTATGTCTCAGGCTGGTGTTGCAATGTTCTTTCCAGACAACCTCGTTACATTGAATGACAATTTTATCATTAAACCTGCATTCAATTATTATTTTTTTTTTAATAATTTAAATTTTTTTTAATTTTTTTTAAATACACCTTATAAAGTTGATACAGCAAACGTGCTAGCAGACCATTTACACTGGTTACACATGCAGCAGTTGCTAATGTTGCTTAGCATTCATTTGAGTGTTTCTGGCCACGTGGCTAATGTAAAGCCTGTGTTCACTCTTCTTTGTGCCTGTTTTGTTCTCCACCAACTCCTTTGGGAAATATCTGGGTGTGCTAAATGCTCCAGTTTTCACCAGCTAGTCTCTAAATTTCTCTGGTTGCCATTTAGTGTTGGGCAGGTAGTATACAGTGAATTAATCAGGGCGTTTTTGCTAAAAACAGCTGCCTTCTGCAGGAGGAAAACGATGATGGTGAGACTGAACCAAAACAGTTAATTTGTAAAGCCATAAAGCCAAAGCTGAAATATGCTAAAAACAATCCCCAAACCTGAGAGAAACTTCCAAGTTTGGGTTAATCTCTATGAGCGAGCCCTTTCACATCACATTATCATTTTTCCATAGTTAATATGAAGATATTGACTCGTGCAGGTTTAATGAAACGCTTTTCATTTTGTAAGCTAAATTTGGAAACTTTACAGCATTCCTGCCCAATCAGAAGAAAATGCCAAAGCTTGAATAACACATGGGTGAAGGCCGGGTTGACAGGTTGTGTGTTCTCAGCTATCTGTGCAGTGGTGGAGGCCTCTTGTATATTCACACGGCTGTCACCGAACAACTTGTTGCTCCTGCCGCTGTCATTGCTGAGTTCTCAAGCTTTCCTGTTTCCTGATTTTACCTTTTTTTTAAATTTGTTGTATAATTGTATTCTTTTAGCTTGAAAAAGAACAGCTGAAGAATTAATGCAGATAACTAGGTGGTAGGACAGAAAGCCAGCAGTAGACTCACACTTGCTTTGACCACTTGAGACCCCAACCTATGCAGCTTTGTTTCTTCAGATCTGTCTCAACAGCAGTTGATTTCACTAATTAGTCTCTTCTAGTTTGAATGTATGCTAATTAGAAAACCTGCATTCTAATATCACTCCCTCGTTTACATTCTTCAGTGCTCTCTATAACTCAGCGAGCAAGCCATTGAGATTTTGCTCCACTCAATTACAAATCACTTTTTGGCACATTGCATTATGGGATTATTAGCATAAAGTTGTGTCCGTGGCATGTACACAGATGTTGTTGTACTTTTTACCAAATGTGTTACTGTTCATATTGTGAACTAGAACCATCCTAGACTGCATACACTCTGTTAGGATGACTGTATAGCGACGGAACTTCATGAGACTTCAGACTAGAGTTAGGTGCCTTTCCACATCTTTATTTCATTCACATAACATACAGGTTGGTATAACATTAGGGCCACAAGCCCCATGGCCTCCTCCCAGCCGCACCCTGAAACTGGAAACTGGCAGCC
>JAVQJL010003474.1:0-12233 GCA_036024295.1 Nannoperca obscura
CCCCCCCCCCCCCCCCCCCCCCCCCGGTCGGGCCCTGGCATCGGGTTACACCAGAGGAACCCTTGGTTTCAGTGGATGTTTCCGTTTCCTATGGCGAAGTGGGATCCTGCCCAGTGTCACTACATCCACACAAGTCAACTGGAGTCCAAATCAAATCATTCACATCTTGGTACAGATCAATCCCACCATTGTCTGTTAATTATTCAAACATCACTTCACAAATGCAAGCATGCACACAAACCTCTCTTTGAAAGCAACCCACACAGAAGTTGACCCTTCCCACTGGCCCACAATATAGGGGAGTAAAGGTATCCTGTTTGGATGTATGGCAAAAATCTATATAAACCAGAAACACATATTTCAGGCGAAATACACATTTTCAACTAGCACTCCAAATCAACAGGATATGTTTCAAAAATCAAACACAATCGTTGCAAATCATTTTTCAGTGTAAAGCAATTTTTCTTTTCCTTTTTCTTTCGTTTCGTAGCTTATATCATCTCTTGGTCAACATCCTCACATCTACCATACATTACCTTTTGACAGTAACTATAATACAACTAAAACTGTGAGAAAAGTATGGAAGTAGAAATCTCTAAATAAGCAAATCTGTCTCAATATCTACAAAAACTGGACATGTTTAGCAGGTTCCACTCGAGATCGTTCTATACAGTACTTCAACAGTGCAAACACATTGAGACGTTAGCCTCAATGCTAGATAGACCTACCTTTGAGTTATACACATGGGTAATATTAACGCTTTCTCTCTCCTGTTAGCCCTACATTCAGATTTGTTTGTACTCTCTTAACTCCAACATGATTGATAGATAACATATAAACAGAGAGAACATGGAATCAAATCAAAAGGTTACCAACAACAGCAGCACTTAAACTTCTGTATACCTGAATACATCCCATGTCATTGCAGCATCTTTAACATGATTGTGATCAGGGATGCTAACAGACCAGTTCCAGTCCCTCTTGAATTAAAAGCTATATTCTGCATGTAGCAGTGGGGTAGTGAGTGTTGTTTGGACCCATTTTTTCCTTGTTGTCACCTTTTAAAGACCAAAATCCGTATTACATTATTGTTTCAATGATGGGATGTGGCCTTTGACATTAAACACGTACAGAATCAGTGTCCAACACTTTTTCTCTCCAAACCAGCATCACTACCTACAGTGAATCTAAAATGAAAAGTAACACAAAAAGGAAAACACATTTTTTTAAAGTTATTTTGGCAACAGTTTTCTAATAGTACTTGGATGCGCTTCCAGTCACCAACTGTAGCATTGCTAAATTTACCCCCCTTTAGCAAGCAACAATTACATAAAACCCTGAAAAAATAAATGCAGGAAAGCAAACAAGGGGTATAAGACAAACATACATTTGATGAGAATGATATTTGGCCATTTCCGGTCTTCATCAGCACACGTCCTTACTGCAAAGTATGTAGGTGTGCAGCAGATCCCGTACTTTCCCTCCATCTACTGATCTTGGTAAAATATAACATTCTGTCTATAGAGTTTCCTATTGCAAATTCTCGGCATGAATATTTGTCCATCTTAAAACGCTATCTGTTCAGATAAGTTCTGTATGTGGGTATGTGACTACTTGGCAATCATTGCACCTGCATGTGTTACGCCTAGTGAAATTCTAGGGAATCTTCTTCTTGGCAAAAAAAAAAAAAACATGTTCAGTGCCAGGAGCAAAGTCCTCTCACATAGACGAGGGCGCAGACATTCTTTCGCAGCACAGGTGCTTAATGTCGGACACTGGTAGAAGAAGTCACTGCCGCTGTCCAAATCTTAATATGAATGGCAAGTTATTTAGAGAGTGCAAACCCAGAAGGTTCAGTGAAAACTGAAGCCTTGTGGTGTTCTTGAGAAAACGAAAGCCTTTCTAAGTGAAAACCACAAGATGGAGGTGGAGATTTGGTTCCTTGGTAATGTGCAGGGTGCAAATGACCGACATCATATCCACACACCAAGAAACAGCGCAGGACTCTCAGGCACAGAGTCCTGACTGCAAAGCTGTGAGGCGACGCTCGATGCACTCCTTACCTGCCGACACAAAGAGAAAGGGAAAGAGAACATTTGAAAAACAAGACAGCATGACAAGTCATGTGCACGCTGTGTTAGCATGGGTTTCCTCCGGGTGCTATGGTTTCCAGTCCAAAGACAGTCAAATTAGGTCTGTTTTGTCTATGTGCATGAGCTCTGTAATGAATAGGCTACCTGCCCAGGCCGAAATAGGAATTCTAACAATAAAGTGGGGATGGAGCATTTTGAATTAAAGGGAAATTTAAATGGCTAAATGTTTTAATAATACAATCATAAACTATTATTCTTAGCTGTAGAAACGTCGCACAGCAAACTACGGCGGGTGCTGGTTCTGGGTGGAGACACCCCGTCTTTTTGTGACAGACATACTTACATTTGCTCACACTGAGGATGTCGTCCTGTTCGGTGAGCAGTAGAGACAGGCCCTCCATCAGCAGGAGAGCTTTATGGTAGCGCAGGACTGATGCTTCTCCTTGGTGGAACATCTCGTCCAGCGCAGCAGCCTGAACCTGAGGGACAACACCGGGATGCTCGAGGTAACATATGTTCGATTCTAGTCTTGACTGAAACATCAGTATAATGCTGCTGTGACATGCGATGAGCCTCAGTTCTGTGAAAAATAACACGTACTGCTCCACAAAACAGTCATGCTGCCATTTATCAACTTTTGTTTTTCTTGGTTTGTGTGGTAATCTTTCCTAAACAAATATACAAATACAAACATATACATATGCCATCACATTTTAGCCATTCATATAACACTCTACTTAGCATCCAATTACTTTAGTGGGTTTACAATATTCCTTTCATCATAAAGAAATAATTTGAGAGCAAATGCTTGGAGCCCAAGTTTAAGAGATACGAGGGATATTTTCGCCATACATACACAAATGCTAGGGCGAATTATTTGCTGGATTCCCACAGATACAGTATCTGAATGATTATGCTGTGGCCTGTAGGTCAATGATAATAATAATCTCCTTTACTTTTTCCCAACTGCCTGATGTTTCCCCTGGCTTACCATTTGCACGGTGTGGCTGAACAGCAGCCGCTCGGCTGTGATGGAGGTGATTTGGTCCATTAGACGGTGCTTCCTGGAGAAGAAGCGCTCCAGACGGGTGCTGAGTGAGCGACAGGATGCCACACTGGACTTGTACAGCTCATTCAGCCTCCTCACTACTGTATATGAACATTTGAAAGAAGCAATGCAATTTAAAATCACTACCACGTCAATCATTGTGCATTCTGTTACAATCAAAAGAGTTTTAAATGTTGTTTTAATATACATATTAAAGCTGGGGTAGGCAAAAACTGTGCAACCTACGCAAAACCTCCTGCCTCTCTCTCTGCTGCCTCATATCACTCCGCTAAGCCCCTCCCACCCAACCCACAGCTTGAGCTAATGAGCCCGAAGCCCGAAGAGGGAGTTGCTGCTGCTGGACATTTAACACAAGTTGCAGGATTTTCCACCATTAAATGAGACTTTCACCATCTGAAGGGACATATATGCGCATCTGCATTTGGAGAACAGCCAATACAAACCCACCATCTCTCTGAAATAACTTGTGATTGGCTAAGGTCTCCCTGGCTAATTTCTCTCAGACCACTTGCATTATAATATGCTGCACTGTCAATTTGGATTTGTTGGCCAATGACGCCATAACAATACTGCCTAGCCAACTTTTAGAGACCTTAAGAAGACCCTTCCCCTTACAAAATGAAATGGCTCATACCTTGTTTAACTGTACCAGATGGGTAGAGTTTGCCCTGTTTGACTCGCTCCATTGCTGTTTGTAAGGCAGTGGACAAGAGTTCTGCAGTCTTAAGATAGAGAACCAGCTGTTCTGCATGACTGAGGAGAAAGTCACACATACACAGTACTTTAAACTCAATTATAAATTGACAAATGGGGCATGACATAGAAACAATACAATGTTGGTGTTCAATTATGAAACGTAGTGAAATTGTAGATCTATATGGCAGATATTTAAGCAATTACACATCAAAACAGTAAAGTGAGGAAACATGAATGCAACCACTGGCTAGCGGTAACTGGATTGCGTAATGCAGGGTGCAGACACCATCTCTGACCAAAGTCTTTCCCATTTAACACCACACTCCCTATTATCAAACTCATCTGCAGTTTATTTTACAGAATGCCACAGTAAAGAAGGTGCGCAATCCCACCCTCATTTTTCCTCTGCATTCCAACTCTACAACCCATTTTATTTATTTATTTATTTTTTATTGTATTTATGTCAGCGTGTCTTTGTGTGCTCTGGTGCATAAATGCATTCAAGCTTGTGTTAAACCAAGCAGCAACATTTTTGACATATCTTAGTCAGTACTCCTGAGTATGCTCTACAAATCTGCTAACTGCAACATGAAAGTCTGACTTGACAGATCTTTTTGCTAAGTCGCCTAACAAAAAAAAACAGCTTTTTTCACACTATTAAATTATTTTCTATCCAAACTGGAGAAACGGCATCAACAAAGCCTCAGACCCCTGGTTCATTTGGCCATACCTCCACTCTCGGCTCAGTGAGCTTATCTGATCTGCTACCAGGCTCTGCTGCTGAAGGAGGGAGGGATGAGAAAGGTCCCCCAGCTCCCCCATCACCGAGGCCCCACGGGCTCCAGCCACCTCCATCAGACAGCGGGCGAAATCCAACGTGAAACGCAAGCTTTGCACAGTGTCCGTATGCTCCTGCTGCACTTCGATAGAGACGAAAAGAGGGAAAGAGAGAGGGCTTTAGTGCTAGAATTTTAAGCAGAAGAGACCAGAATGTGAATTTGCATTCAGTCCGCATTGGTGAAAAGAACACAATCATTAATAGGAGACAGGTCATTCAATGCATTTCATTATTCCATTCTCAGATTCCACCTTGGACTATTTTGCCACGAGCTAAAGACACTTCAACTACACGATGTTCTCTTCTTCGATTTTGCTCACAGTCGCCACTCTCTAGAGGGATTCTCCATTTCAAGATTTTGTGAGAATAAACCCGACTGATGTCGACAACACAAGAAGACATTGCTGCATACATAAATAGAATACCCAGTATGTAAGGATGTGACGGTCCTTTTTTCACTACTTCTGCTCGAGCTGCTTCTCACCTCCATCAGCGTTTCCTCAGGCAGCTCAGGGGCCTCGAAGGTTACATGACCGCCAATGTTGGCTGTGATGGGATCAGTGAAACTGTAGCGTGGACTAGAAGGAGCATCAAAGCCATCCAGACAGGTGCCTATCTGGGGGTAGCGGCTTGTGAAGGAGCCTGCAGGGCTGATTGTAGTGAACGAGCCTGCAGGCAAAAAAATATTTAATAATATTGAATATATAAATCTGTTTTCATCAGATACCACACATTTCCATTGCTGTACAAGAATAGTTAAATCTAACTGGAAAACAACACATTGCTATAACAGTGTTTATGTTGCTTTCGACCTATGCTACTTGTTGTTTTTGGCATTCACTTTTTCACATTGTTAATCACTGTGTTGTGTGGAGATGTGTTCCAGTTAATGATCAACAACTGCTACATGAATTCCAAATTACCAATTGGAAAACTATTTGGGTTATTACTCCCTTAATGTGAGTCTACATCTTTCTACAGCTTGGCTTAATTTAAATATTGGCCAGTAGAAAATCAACCTTTAATGTTTACCTCTATGGCATTTAATTAAGTTTCCACATCGTAGGAAATTAAAATAATAGCGAATCAGTGCTGTATGATGTGCAGAGCATAATACTAACGCTGCTGTGTAAGTGGAATTTGATTCCCACTTGCTGCAGAAGGGATGTGGAGACAAATGACTTAATGTGCTACCTGAGTATTTCCTCTGTCTGGAGGTATGAGGTGGAGTGCTGCCACTGGGAGGAGAGCCCACAGTGAAAACCACCTGTGCTGGGCTGCTGGAGCCAGGTGCAAGGCCTCCCCCACCACCGGGGGACGCTAGACAAATTAGAAAAGAGCAATGATTGAAGATAGCGGCTGTATATATCATTGACTATTTTCATTTTCCAATAAACACCAAAAACCGCTAAACTGTTGTTCATTACTTTCAAATGACAGAATTAAACGAACAGTTGAAATAGCAATATATCACATTCTCTCTCTCTCTCTCTCTCTCTCTCTCTCTCATTGTTGCTGTAACTCATTGTTATGTCAGTTTGTCACATGTTGGAATGAGCCACGTCAATACACTGAGATCCCAACAAACTATATGTCCTTTGACAAAGGTGCCTACCTTTTATGTCAATGGCTTTTTCAGAGGTCAGGTTCTCTGTGCTGCCTCGGTCACCCACAAGTCCGCCTGGTCCAAACGCAGCCATCAGCAGCATGTCAGACAGACGACCTGCACTCTGAGACCTGCAGCAAAGAGACAGGATACACAATCAGAGAACATGAAGGGAAGACCGTGATGGGAATTAGGCAATCCTTGTTTAATATATAGTTTTACTAGATGCCCGTTTCCATCGTTAATTTACTTACTTTTTTCCCGCTAGCTATAACTGCTAACAGTCATTCTATCCACTCCATTAGGTTCATAATCCCTGTGGTGACCTTTTTTCTTCATACATGAGAGGAATGAATGAAAGGTGCAATCCAAATATTAAAGATCTCCAGCTTCTACAATCTTTAGGTAATGTTAGGTTAATGTACAAAAGCTTCATATAAAACAAAACAAAATAGTACACGGTAATGTACGGTTTAACAGGGAAGAAGCTGCATCTTCAACTGGAAAATTGTTAGTTTTGAGCCCAAACAGTTTGCCATTGCACAAGCACTCCTATTTGTCCTGTATCTGTAGGCAAACAATTTCTCCTGGATGTGCAGCATCAGCATGGTAAACATAACACACAGAACACAACAGCAAAAACACTATTCTAACCTTCCAAAGCCCTTGGTGTCATCGTTCAGTCTGTGGATGCAGTGTGCAGGCTGTGCGACCTGTGTTGGTGATTGATGTCCTGGGTATCTGGGCTCTGTTGGGGCAGTCCTGCTGCAAGGGGAGCCGATGACCAAACCCTGCTGTGTCAGGAACGTCACAAGGTTTGGAGAGCTGGGCGGCTTGGGGAATTCAAATGGAGGGATGGTCTGGAGAGAGACAGGAGGGAGAGGAGAGAGGTACCAGAGGCTTGTTTAAACAGCTTGGTAGTCTTTTCTTGTTCTGCGTATTTTGAGAGAATTAAACAGACACCCACACAAGCGCACACACACACGCACACAGCGGACTCACTCTGGAAGGGGAGCCCAGGATGGTGGGGAGGGGGCTACGCTGCATCAGCTCACTGAGCCTGGGGGAAGAGTGTAGAGGGCGGACAGTCATCAGGCCTGTCGAGGGGGCCACCGCCGGGTCTGAGTACTGCTTCCTGATCTTCTGCCGGCCACCACCACTGGCACACTCCAACAAACAGGGGGCACTGTGGAGCCGTGTGCCCAGTCCTATCGTCTGTGGGTGTTGATGGGAAGGCAGCCGGGGTTCAGTGTGCTGAGGAGCTGCGGGAGAAGAAGATGGACAGATTATTTTTGCTTTTAGACAGCAGGAGGCATCGCAAAATGAAATGTCAGACGAGACAACAGATCTGCTAAGAGATAGCAGAGATGGACAAGTGCTGCCTGACTCCCCCGCTGCCCTGCTGGCGTGCATGTCCAGACAGTTAAGGGACTGTGCCAGCATGAGGCACAGAGAAGCAGAGCGTTTCTGTACGTAGGAGGTTGGTTCAATTTCTCAACCATGAACTTTCAAAATTACTGACCAGCAAAACTTTTGAGAAACATTGGCTAATGCTAACCACATCCACATTTCAGTCTTTGTCAGTTGAATTTGAACAAGACAATCATCTTTCTAGGGCTAATTGTCATAAATTTAATCAATTTACCATTTAGTCTCTCAAAAATGGCTAAGAATATGTCATCAAGTTCCTTGTTTTGTCAACCAAAAGTCCAAAACCCAAAGACATTTCAAAAAAACAATGAATCATCTTATATGAGAAGCTCGAAACCAGAGACTGCTGAGTATTTCTGCTTCAGAAATAATATAAAGGATTAATCAATGAAATCAATTAATCAACTAATCCAGTGATCGGGATGCCCCAATGAGATAAGAAAGAAAGAAAAGTTATAGGTATAACTGGCCTCTGATCCTGCTAACATTGTCCTAACTTTCATTTAAGGTTTAGATACAGTGCAGTGAAAGCTGTGATCTGCATCTGGGAAAGTGGTTTACAAAGTGAGGACTAGCTACCTTGAGGGGAGAGCTGGAAAGGTCTGGCGCCTCCCAGGGAAAGCCTGCGATTGGTGGGGAGCGCTCCCTGCCCGTAGGGTGGCGACAGCCCGGTCCGAGCAAAGCCCAACAAGCTTCCACTGCTGCAACGGCGCACTGGTGTCGACAGCCTGATAATAAAAAGTCCATGAGTCGCTGGAGTCAATTAAAAAAATGTGAATACAAATTTATATTTCCAACAGTGGGACTTGTGTATGTGTGTTTGTGGTATACAGACCGTGGTGAGCCATCCTGTTTGGTAGAAAGGAGGTTCTGCTCCATGCGCTGGTAGTTCTGGAGCTGAGTGGGGACTGGGATAGGCAATGAATGACCATGGTTTCCATAGTTACCACCATAGTTACCTCCCAAGAACTCACTGGGCCTGCCAACAACAGTGAGAAAGAAAGAAAGTGCTGAGGGAAACAGTTATATAAGCAAGGAGATGTGTGTGTGTGTGTGTGGACAGTCAAGTTTAACACTTCCAGGAACACCAAATATTTTGGAGAAGAATTTTTCTGTTACTGACAATCCTGCCAAACTTGTACAAGGTTTGTAATGTAGAACACAATGGCCAAACACGACATTGTGTTTAAGGATAACAGGACATGATCTGTGGTTAATTTAAGGCTATGTGTAATCATTATTTATTTAACTTACCTCAAAAAATTCTGCAAGTATTTCTCAGTATTTCTAATACACAACCCTTATTTTTGATGTAATTTTGCTCCTTAAGTTGCACTGCTTTAGTCTGCTCTAGAGCATGACATTAATTCATGTACCATATATTAGGCAACTGAATCTACTCCACCAGCTTCTTTGGCCATTGCTGCTTCTTCCTCTACCATTAATCATTTCTGCATCTTAGAGTGTCGTGCCCTCTGAGCTAAACATGTATCACCACAAACGAACATTCAGCTGTGTGCCGTTACCTGACAGGACTTGGAGACCCACTGTAGGAAGGCGAGTGTGGTGGTGTTTTGGCTTGGCTACACAGACCAGCAGAAGCCAGAAGAGAGCTGGTTAAAGAGGAGAAGGGACACAGGAGACACGTCATCAGGACTTTATTATAGTGCTATTTTGAAAAGGAATACAGCATAGTCAATCATCCTCCTTTATGTGCTGTATTCTGAAACACTGTCACACAGCTACATGAAATTAGTGTAATAACCAATCCATGCTTCTTACCCGCTATTCATCAGGCTGTCCGGCAGCACTTTACTGTCACATGTCAGCTCACCCGCTGAAAAAACAGGGAGATCAAAATAACAGCAAATCAAAGAACAAATGTACTACATATTCTATTACGTGGATAATAAACACTCAGGACAGAGACTGAAAGGAATGACAGAGAATGGATGTCTAAGTAGAGTAGAGCTCCAGCTTATGAAATGTTATAAATGCCACATAAAAGAAAGTCTGTGAGAAAAAAAAAGGAAAAAAAGACTTTAAAATGCATTAGCAGTGATTCCATAGAGCTGGAGCCAAGGTTAGGACTATGCAGAGCTGCGTTTTACATTTAGATAGGGATCCCATGCAAAAAGATATTCTTACTGGTGAAGTGAGCTGGCACCATGACAAAGTCATCTGTGTCACAGGAGGAGGAGTTCTTGCTGCTGCCACCCCCTCCAGACGAGTCCTTGAGGAGAAAACCAGTGGCCTCCTGGGTAGGAGAGGCCAGAGCTTTGGCACGCAAATGCTGAACCTCAGCAAGAGACTGCTGCAGACGCAGGGAGACAGAAAGTAGCACATAAACAAAGAAAGAAAGCGCAAAATAAATAATAAAAGCGCAAACAGTGAGAGAAGGCCATGTATATGTGTTGACTTGGTTGGCTTCTATGATGGCACATAAAAACACAGCCTCATTACTCAGGTATAGACTGAAAAACAAAGAGAAACATGGACATAATAGGGGAATAATAAACACAAACCGGTGGTGAGGCGAGGTGAGAGGTGGAAGAGCTGCTACACGAGCTGGCTGATGCAGAGCTCGGGAAGCAGGTCATGGACACAGTAGGAGTTGCTGCAAGAAAACGCACGACACATTCATTAGACATATCCTACATATCAGCAGAGTTCTGAGAAGAGGCCATGTCCCGGGTTTATTACTGTTCTATTAACTCGCACTACAGGTTAATCCATTACAAGGCGATGCATACATTTCAGTACTCAAAAACCAAACTGAACTGCATCTTCACATCAGTGTCTCCTGAATGCAAAAAGTGTGGCTCTGCTGAAGCATCATTAGCACATCTGTTATGGTTTTGACTTTCATTATACAACTTTTGGACTGCAATTTTTGAGTGGCTCTCAAAACCCTATTCCAGAGACATTCAGCCTAGCCGTCTTTGAATGCTCTACAGAGACTTCTGAGCGACATGCGACATGCAGATTGCTCTGCACCCAGAAATGGTGGTTGCAAAGAAACATATTCTCCTGACATGGAAGTCTACCACCCCACCCTGCTGTCATATCACCTCACATCCCCAGGGACTCTGACCTGCCTGGATACATGAGGTGGTGTGGCGTTTAACTCGATTCATTTATTCACGTTAGTTTACCTTGTTTGCCCAGATGTTACTATTGTGACAACATTTTTGAAATACTATTTATCTTGTAAACTGTGTGGCAGCCTTTTTGATTTGTTCTGTTTGTGTTCCACTTGGTATTGTATTTTCTTCATATTGGTTTGTATGTGCTTTCAATATATTTTGTCATTGTAAAATTTAAAAAACTGTAAATAAAGTATTGTTAATTCTTACTTACTCTTCTTTATGGATGAGCTAGCCTCCAGGAAAGGATGACAAAAGAACTCATCTACACAAGAAGAAATAGAATCAGTAGGAGGTAGCAAAGCAGAGCAACATTTCCAACATTTAGAATCTACAGTACAAACTACAAATATCATGTCCTACAGTGCATACAGTACA
Source organism: Nannoperca obscura (assembly GCA_036024295.1). Taxonomy (NCBI): domain Eukaryota; kingdom Metazoa; phylum Chordata; class Actinopteri; order Centrarchiformes; family Percichthyidae; genus Nannoperca; species Nannoperca obscura. The sequence continues at coordinate 11,258 of JAVQJL010003474.1, forward strand.
GACAGACAGACAGACATATGTTTACCCCTTTATGCAACACTTTTTTATCAAAGAGAATATGAATTACATCTCCTGTCTGGGTAATGTGACCAGATACTTCATTCATATTAATGTATTTGGTGTTCACTAACTAAAGTCCATGCGGTCCTTGTGGTTGCGCTGCAGCAGACCCAGCAGCAGGTGCCTCAGATGGCTTGAGGTCTCTCTGGGTATGCTGCAAACAAATAACACCACAATCAGTGTGTGCTGCTGTGCACAACAATTCTGGAGTAAAGGTTACACACAAAGCTGTTACCACAGACACAACAACTTTTAGCTAGACTTGGTTTACTCTTTATGTTTTTACTGGAACCAAAAAATTATCCAACTGTATTCCCTACAGAAAATTCAATGAATGATAACCTTTTTAAAGTATGTAGTATCTTTTACAACTAAAGTGGTCTACATTCCTAAAACAGGACTTTTAGGCAGCTGTGATAAACTGAAATGTAACACCTTTACTGTTGACTGACTGTTGTAAACTAGCTGCTGTTTGACATGTTAAAATGACCCAGCTGGCATGGCCGAAACTGGCAGCAACTCTGCAGAAGACTTCTATTGGTAGGCACTGTAGCAACACAAAGACGTTTTCAAAGATAATAACAATACTTTCTGAAAAGTTTAGGTCAGAGCTTCACTTTTCATTGGTTATTTTATTCTCAAGATGTATCTCAGCAACATTTCTCATTTCTTATAAGAAAAATCTATAAAACAAATTGTCTTTCATCACATGAAAACTCAACATGCTGTCATCTCACTGTAACTCCTTACTTGGGGCTGAGAGTCTTGTTTTTTTCATAGAACAGCCGGAGGTCCTGGGGACTGCTAGCCTAAAGATGACAAAAGGTCAGATAGATAGATAGATAGATAGATAGATAGATAGATAGATAGATAGATAGATAGATAGATAGATAGATAGATAGATAGATAGATAGAT
>JAVQJL010003485.1:0-32781 GCA_036024295.1 Nannoperca obscura
ATAGGCTTAACCCAACTAGATATGATATGTCTTATATTGTCATAATTCATAATTCCACAATAACACATTTCACACAAACGCAATTGGTACACACTGAAACAGACCCATGGACAGACACAACACACCTATGTGAGCTGCAATATATTCTTTTGATACCACAGTCAGCTTTTTATTATTTCATGCCATACGTGTCAGGGACACACTTGGCAGAGATCCCTTGCCACAACACTTTATTAATTCACAGTGGTGTTGAGCTTACTAGGCTGGCAAGACGATATTAGCACATAAAAACTTGTATTACTGGGTCTGTCAGGACTGCATCTTTCCACTGGAGATTTGAAGTATTTGTGTGGGACATCATTTACCACCTGCATGGCTTTCCCACACAAGTACATGCCCCAAATCATAATTTTGGTATGTTATTGTTCTAACTAACCCTACTGGTTTTTCAACAGCATGAGGAGATAAAAAACAACTCTTATATACTGTATTGTACTGCATAATTTCTTTTCTACTGCATACCCTGACTTTGATGCACTCTACTAACAGAGGTCAATGAGCAATTCATGTTTCAATATGCAGATTGAAACCGCGCTCTGGCACTGAGAGCAAACACTTTAGCAGCCGTCAACAGTCCTTGACAGCGATTTTCATTCCTGCTGCTCGCCACTTGAGCGTGAGTGTATAGAGTATGATTATGGCACCAGTGGTTCACCGGGAACATGCCACACAAAAGTATCTGCTGATGGTGGTGGAGTGGTGTAATCATAAAGATGGGCATGAAGGCTCATGGCTTTATATAGTCCAGGAGAAGCAGCAAGGGAGTGAGTCATTTGTCCTCGAAAAAGATTCCTTCCTATCAATATAGAAGTGATTTTAAAGGATGAAGGGAAATGACATTCACCATAAAAAAAGGAAAGCGTTTAAATATGTCTCCCACTTGATGTTGAAAATAGTTTGTTTGGAGGTTACCCGTCTATCCGTGCCTGTAGAAATGAAATAGTTGTGGAGCTTTTGACCAGACAAACGTTCTTTACAGCTCCGTTTGTCTTGTCTGAATGCAGGTGCCTGCAACTGAAGTATTCAGTATCTACACATGGATTTAGAGAATACCAATTCAGCATTTTTTTTTCTTCATAAAACTGAACCAAAACATATATCACAGAAGGAAATTGCACTGATAGAGTAATTTATTCAGAGTTTTGCTTTCAAACTCATCCAAGGGTAGTTACAAACATTCTCCTGTCTTCAGCATGTACTCTTACATTTCGGCTGCACACTATAAAATTGGACATTTCAAGTGTCACAAATTCAAACAGACAGATATAACAGGACAGAGTGAAATGTGAAACTCTGTAGTTTAAAGTAAATCATGGTGATTCAAAATGTAATACAAATTTCCAACACACTGTTAAAAAATACTTGTATGTGCCATTACATCATAACCAGCTTGCCCTCTTTTACTTTTTCACAAGTATGTTCGCCATTGTTACTTGGCTGCCATATCTATTAATGCTAATCATTGGGGAAATGTTTCGCTAATTTTGAGTTGCTACTTAACTTGACATCAGTATTTCAGGAGCAGTAAATGCCAAACTGGTGTGTTTACTATTGTGATGTACTAAAAGGCACTTTGTTGTCACATTTATTTATAATTCTTTTTACATGTGAAGAGTCAGTATAATGTCACTTACAGTACAGCTTGGGGCATGAACTGCACATTGTTGTAGCCACCAATAATGCAATAACTACAATAACCAATAAAAATAAGGGGTTTCAAATGTAAGAAACCTGTAACTGTAATAAAATGTTGGGATGATGTGGCATTATGTTATTATCATCCATGACTAAGTGGTGTAACATATTTTGAACTGTTAACATTTCCCTTTTTAATACACTTCAGTCATCACATTATTCACGGATACGGGAATATATATTACATTTACAAGCTTAATTACAATTTAGAACCAGACACATTTGTTTCTGACAGGTTATTTCATTATCAGCCAGTGTTTACATTATGCTTTACAACAAGGTGATACTGGCATCTCGGCCAAAACAAAGTTAAGTACATCTCTTGCAGAGGGGAAACAGAAAAGATGTTCTGCATACAAAGTAAAATAATTCTTACTTTGTACAATATGTCTGTGCATGTCTTTTAATTTTGCCCCATATCTCCAAATGCTTCTCTGAGGGCTCGTTGGGGTTAACGCTGCTCATCGAAGAACTCTGATACAGTGTATTCAGAACTAATGTATTACAGGTATAGTTGCATTGCCCGCGCCAGTTGATTCTCCGTGTGACTACTGCGATGTGCGCCTCTTTCATTTTTGTTTGCCGACAAGAGAAGTTGACTGACACACTCACTTATAACATTCTGTAGTGCAATCAGCAGAAATGAGTTAATGAGTTATGCCACAAGAGGCCTGACTGTGACCAGTGGTGATCCCATTTCCATTTCGATGTTGCGGGGGCAGCGGTTGTCCCAGTGATATAGTGCTGAGGTGTCATGCCATGGTAACAACTGCTGAACTGCAGAGGCGTTGTATACACTGCAGGCACTTCGAGGCAGTAAATCACAGCTCTGTTTTTAGGAGGCCTTACGGACTGTTTAATCTGCCCCGCTGGATGTCTGCGGGGAACTGAGGGTTGATATAGGACACATAGGTTCCCATCCGAAATACCCCGATGGGATCTTTTTGATACATACATAAATAATTGCGAGAGGAATAGGATCACATCGGTAAACACATTCTACAAGAGGCATCCTTCTTGTACGGGTTGTCAGAAACCCAGTGGTTAAAACAAACATCTCATCTGACAGGAGCTACAGGAGCATCAAAAGCATGCAGTTTTAGCTCTGTTAATTATTTAATTTATTACTGTAGAACAGAGGAGTGCCTCTGACAAATTCCTAATTTGATTTTTTGAGTTGATTTCTGGACAGGCTTTGTGGGATACTTAAAAACTTCAAATTGCCCAGTGCTAACATAATGACGGATGAAATCACTGCAAATGCTATTCACCTAATGTGATCTTGGCTGCTGGAACAGTGTGGGAGAGCATCTTAAGAGTGGTATTATTGTGTTGATACAACCTCAGCCAACATAATCAGTAACAATGCAGCAAGTGGACAGTAATGCTGAAGACAGGAGAGCAAACACTTTTTGTCTCAGGGTTTGGAGTGATATCAGTGTGTATACGTGTATCTCTTTGTGGGTTGTGTGTGTGTGTGTGTGTGTGTGTGTGTTTGTGTGTGTGTGTGTGTGGGATGGGGTCAGATTCGAGTCAGCTGGTGCCAAAAACTGGATGGCATGAAGCTTTCCATCTTGTCTGCGAAGAAACCCAGGGGTGCAAAGAGTGTGCTGAAGAACTGAAAGGGGGAAAAAGCAGAACGTCAGTAAAACCTCTTCTCACCCATTCTTAAAAATGTTTAAAAAAAAACCCCCACTTAGAAATCACAAGTTAGAAGTTACAAAAGTTACCAAGCCCACGTTTTCACATAAACAGTTTTATGGCACTTGTATATTCTGTCTCAAAGCCTGAGGTAAAGCACGTCCTCATTTACAAAAAATAGGATTCAGAACCAAAACTAAACTTTTGTAATAACTTCGATTCAGAAAAATCAAGAAAAAATCTCAACCAGTCGCTGCCCTCCAGCTCATCCCTGTCAAACTGGCAGGCTAATGTGCATGGCAAAAGAACCAACACTTCAATCCACCATTAACCTAAGCTTGGTGTGTTTATTAAGACATGAATTTGTTGTCAATAAAGAAAACCAGACTACTGAGCAACATAGATAAAACACAGGGAGGCGGTGAGCAAGGTTTCTTTTAGTTGCCAGGATGCAGTTTAGATGCAAAGCGCAATTTAAAGTACACATTTGAGTTGCAGCAGTGCACTCCACAGCTCAACATATTTATGTAATCCAGACACTTCCCGTAGTACATGGAAGAGAAAGCCAAACCAACCATTACCCAAGTATTATCATTTTAAACATTTTGTTTGTACAGCGCTGACAGCTGAATATACTTGCCCAATTCGAGGATAAACTGCCAGCACGATGTTATACATCGCATTCATCTCATTCATTCTTTACTTATATACTTAACATACTTTTGTGACAAATTATTCATAGAGAAAATTGGCAGAGGGCAAGCATGACTTCAAAACCAAAATGATCATCATCCTTTTCAATTGATTCATGATGTATGAATTAACAAAACACATTCCTTGTAAAATACACAGCATGTGCTTCTGTAATAATACAATATGAGCATCACAAATAACGTTGATTTTAACATTATTTGTGCATTTTGGTCATTATCACACATATTTCCTCTGACTAAATGGTCACCTGTGAGAATAGTAGGTGTGCAACCGCATAAAACCAATGGGATAACTCAACGCCGTGACATTCACACCAATCCACTAGCATGTGCTCTCAGAGTAGGTGGATGGATCCACTGTGCAGCCATTACACAAACCATTAACTTCTGGTCTAAACAGGGCTATATGAGGAAAATAATCTATTAAAAGTTGTTCGGTTGTTGTGACATAGTTTTTTATTTTGACGTTATATTTATTTTCTATAAACAGGGGAAATCACAGTTTTGTAATGCTATAACAATTCTGAGAAACACTCCTTATACTTAGGATCAACTCGATCACTCACTTTTATGATTACCAGCAGGGCATTTGTATCCACTTAGATCTAAGATGAATATCTAGGATATACAGTATATTAGGTGTGTGTATAATAGAGAATTTAAAATGCACATGTTAGTGATTTAAGTAAGCTAGTAACAGGGAAATGTCCTCTAAAATATTACGTTATGGTTTCTCTCTGAAACTACTTGAGGTGTGCTTGATACACTTGACACTTTAATAGTCTCATAAGTGGACGTATCAGCCTGGCCAGACAAGTGCAAATCAAGTACTCCTCTAATCCCATTTAATATATGAAACATATTCAGCCGTATGCTATACATGTCTGGTATCCATAAATAAAGGAAAGGCTGACTGCCGCCGCCGCCGCCGCCACCACCACCACTCTCTTGCCTTGCTTGGATCGCCTGTTTAAGAGTAGCAGATTCTAAGAAATCTGTTTCTCCTCAGAAGGCAGTGAGGACCTCTGTGTTCCTCCCTCAATGGTTTTCATGCACTCCATCTGAACATAACACAAACCAGGCTCGCCGGGGCTGCTGTAAAAATCCTATCTGCACTCAATCTTTCCCATAACAAAAGGAAGAGCACTAGATGTTCTCCGTGGCCTTGTTTTTGTTGAAAGTCTGCGTCTATGTAAAGGCAGGCCCCAATAAACAGGGTGATCATAAACAAAGGAATAGCCAAAGTAAGGAGTTTGCCAAACTGGCTGAAACCAGATAACACAACACTTCTATCATAAATAAACAGTAAGAGGAAGTAATGCACGCATTTGAAGTTTCTAAATCTTTAAGGCTGTAAGCTACACTGTTATGTATGCTGTGCTGATAAGCTTGCATTATTCAGCTGTGGGCTTAGATGCAGCTTGTTGTGGCGGGAAACGCAAATTTTACAGGCCTACGACTCCCATGAGCCTCCAGTTTTACTGACAGTGATGGAAGGCAGCAATTACCATTTAAAACACAGGAAGAAAAAAGACCCAATGAGAGATCAGATATAACTCACACACATATCTGAGCTAAACTTAAGTAATGATACAAAGTGCACTGTCTGAATCAACATTTCTAAATTTTAAAACAGATGCCATTGAGATGTGCAGCTGAATTACTTACTGCTTTGGCAAAGACACCCATGAGCTCAGGGAACTGATGTGTGAGCATGGCCAGCATGGCAGTGAAGGAGCAAAGGCCTGCTGTGAAGAGGATGAAGAAGGGAAGCTCTTTCTTTGGGTACACAGACACCTCGTGGAATGCTGGAGCAAAAATGAGAACAGTTGGAAAATGAGAGCTCGACAGAGTCGTGACCAGGTCAGATAAACAAGAAGTAAATGAAGCGTTTTGCAGAGAAAATGGGATTCAAATAGTGAGAAGATTATTAAGTACACAATCAGATTGGGAGCAACTAGGTAACACGGACTGCACAAAGGCTTTGGCTATTGTACTTACAGGGAAGTAGTTCCCTATCTGCTGTTTCTGTACATCCTGGGTAGGGGTAAAACAGGTGACCCTTCTCCAGTGGGTAGGGAATTATCCGGAAGGCTGTAAAGACAGACAAAGGCACACATTTGAATTAAGATGAATAACACCAAGTATGAGTTAACAGTAGACAGTGAAAACATATTTTAAACATGGTATTCCAAATGACAAATAGAAGAGGCTGTTTAACACAGCTGACAATATTCAGTGAATCATATTATACAGAGTGACAAGATACTAACATCCTAATAAAATAAAACATCCCGTGCTTTATGAACTATGATCCTCCTGTATAATCACAACTAGAGAATTTGTGGGTGTGTTGTGCATGCGTGACCTATGACACAAGAATTAAAAAATGAAGAGCAGCACACAAGGAAGATACTTTGGGGATGGGTCTATTAAAGTACTGCGTTCACATTCAACAGAACCAAAGAAAAAAGTAAGCTTTTCAAAACTGGCGATGACAGCAAATCATTGACATAAAGTAAGAGTAGAAGAAGTAATAGTGTTACATACTGCCCTCCCAGGTGCAGTGTAGTAGGTTTAAGGCTCCCTCCGCCCTCTTCCAGTGCTGCAGGTGAAAGAAAGCATACGCCACTGCCTCGCTGTCACCCCTCTTCAAGATGTGCTCTGGAGGCAAGATCAGGCTCTTCATCTCCAATAAGTACTGCAGACAGAAGAAGATATACAAGACCTCTGTCTGGTAAGTACACACCACACACTATTCTTGACTTGATGCTTTTTGAGTCCTGAAACTGGTAAAGAACAGCACGTCTCTAGTCTGGATTAAACATTATTTCAACAAGAGTGTAAACAAAATCTATATATTTGTGAACAATCTGCTTGCTGTTTATTGTGTTACTGTCCTCTTAATGCTTGTGTGTGATACCTCGGCTTTCACCACCAAATCAGCAGTAAGTTACAGTGGGGTCAAATACATTTTTTATACTTCTACTTGTAATGTCCCAGTGGCTCCTGTCAGTCGTGCCTCACACATACTGTAACAACAGTCAGGTGCTCACACCACTTGCAGTCACACAAGCACTCATTTGTTGCACGTTATATCCTACTCTCTCTCCATACAGTATTTTATTGCATAAATGCAAAATGCTACAAAACAAAAGTTTTTCTCAAGTACTTAACCAAACCACAACTAAAATACTAGTGAATATTTACATTTTTATGTTCAACAGGTGGCGAGAAAGCGGCAACTTAAAGGTTTGTGCTGGATGCAAAGTAGGCAACTGCTAGCCTAAATTTTGCTGATGTAAGTTTGGTTTAAAAAACAAAGGATCTGCCCCCTTGTGGTCAAAACATCAATTCATGCAGCTTTAATAGTTTCATTCACATCTCCCCTCTTTTTCTCAGTCAGCACTTCCCTCATTCTATTCAATTGTGCAATTCCCTCTGGCCGACTCCCTGCAGACCGAAAACATATTTTCTTCATGTGAGGTATTTGTTGACGGCCTTATTTTGCAATTGTTCAAGGTGGGAGGGAAAAGCTTTCCAAAGCTCTCTTGAGTGTGTGTTATTGTAACAGTACAGCACATTCATTCCCTGAATGTGTAACATCCCCCGCTCACCCCTCCTCGCTCTCTCTACTGTGTACGCTTGTCCCAGCGAATCAGATGGTTCACTGTGCTGACAAAAGGCCCACATCCCAGAGTTTCAACCTATAGAAAAGCTATGCTTTATGAAATAACAGGGAACAAGCGTCTAGAAATAACATGAATATATTGTGTACTGCATTCTGCAATATGTAGTTTAATTAAAGCCTTGCTCTATTCATAGATAAGTCATTAATAGGTGTACATTGACTTTGGTGAGCCTGCCACTGTGTATTTTATGTCGTGCCCAGTGTGGCAGCAGTCTGTATCAAACAAAACCAATGTGCAGGGCTGGGGCCCCCTGGGCTGGATTCCCAGGCGGCCAGCTTCACAGCGCTCTGGATCTCAGACTGACACTTTGGGAAGGTTACCCCACAGTTAATCCTGTCTAATCCCTTCCATGGTCACAGGCTCAGCCTGCCAGCCATCCATCCACCTAACCAGTCAGACCATGCTGCTTCACCCATCTCCCTCTGTCTTACTCTCTTTCTCCATTCTTGCCCTCCCAATCACAGCCTGCCCAGACTCTTTGACCTGGCTCATCCGTCTTTCTCCAACCCTCGTTCAAGCTCCTTTACCTCATCATCACAGGCTCAAACTATCACTTTGCTTTCTCTACCTCACTGCTGTACACGCTGCACCACATTCATAAAACATGTATGTATATTATGCTCAAACTATGTTCAATCAGCCACCTTACCCCTGTGTTATATTGCAACCACCCAGCAGGTGTGAACACTCCACTTCCTCCATCTTTCTGCTCTTCACTAAACCATCCCAGTAGACTGCCCTGTCTTTTAGCCTCTTCTCTTTCCACCCTAACATCCTCTGTACTCATTACAAGGATCGGCAGCTAGAGACAACCAGAACCTGCTTGTTTGCCTTTCTCACTTATCCTGTCTGACTTACTTAAATCAGCTGTGTCTGCTCCAGCCAAGACATCTGGCTGTCTGCCTTCATCCTCCTCACCATTTCAGTCTCCTTTCTTCTGTGCACAAACCTTTCACCATCCTCTGCTCCCCCGGCACCTGTGTTGAGGCAGCCAGCCAGACCGGGAGGAAAACTACCACTTCTTTGTTGTAGAGCACAACACAAGTGCCATAACTGATAACATAACATACATTCATTTCATATAATACTTAAGGGCATGCACGAAGAACCACACGACAAGTAGGAAGGTGAGCTTCCTTTGTGGCCCAACCATAAACTTCAGATTTGATCCTTTTGACGAGCTGTTAGCGAGCCCATTTGTTATTTTAGTTGAACACTTTAGAGCACATATTTTAAAGTTTTACACATATTTCTACCTCCATATTAGTCTGTTGCTGACAATGAATGATCAGTATATGGCACCCATGTAGAACTGGGTCCTCCTTGTTTTTAGATTAACCATTTAGAGAGGCTGGCTGCTCAGCTGTCCTTCCTCGCATGCCACAGCATTAGACCTGGTGACACCTCAGCCCTCTGTGCTGGCGTACCGCCCCCTCCTCCCCCTCGTTCTTCAGTCTGCTTCTCCACTCCCTGTCGCCTCTTTGATGAAGGGATTGAGTTTCATGTGTTCTCCTTTTATCCCTGGGCAGTCATAAGTCCAGAGCATAACTCATAAGCTTCCTTCTGATTCTAATCTGAGGCACTTTGCCTCTCACAATGGGACACACAGGCAACAATGACATCAGCCTTGTAGTTGGTCTGTAAGAGTCGGGCAGACACGTAAGCGTACAGTTAAAGAGCATAAAGACAAACAGGTGTTGGGGTTAGAAACACAATCAAAGACTAAGAATTTCATACAGTCCGTAAACACCACTACTAGCTACTCCAGCGTCTACTAAGGGAATGGACAGTGGCAGAAAACTCGCAGCATTTATTCCAAAGTGGGCTGAGATGAGGTGACTTCTAACTACCCTCCTTTTGCTTGTTTGAATCAAACCTCATCCATCTTAATTCAGAACAAAACCAGGACTGCTGCTCGGTCTCAATTTACAAACCAAAAGGGCAATTTCAGAGGTAAACTAAGCAAAGGTCCGTCTTTCTGAGCCTTGACAGGCGATTTAGATGAGAACATGTCAACCAGAATGGGGTGAGATGAGAAACTGCCTTCCAAAGTGGGGTAAACTAGCAAGGTAGATGATATCGGGTCACCCAGACTGCTTGAAAAATGAACGTATTTGGACCAAAGTGGTAGTAAATGTAAATGCACCCGCAGATTCAGATAGCAGGAACACTTGATCAGCTATCCAAGCATCCGGCAAACTGTCAGTTCCTTAACCACCGGCTGGTATAAAAGCTGATTGGAATGGACAGACAGATGGAGAAACGGGTGGTGGAGGAGGAGGAGGACAAATAGAGAATGACAAGAAGATGAGGAGGAATGAAAAATAAAAGGGAGCATAGAGGAGGAGGAAATAAATGGAAGCAAGATGGAGAACCAGTGAGGGAAAGGGGTCATGTGGGAGGAGGGTGGTGTGGACTAAAACAGACTGAAGCATGTGCGTGTGGATGTGGCTTTAGTGTATCGCTTTTATTCCCCGATCAACTGGTGCGTTGATGATAGTGGTTTACTCGTTCCAGTTCAGTGCCACACTGGTATTTGGTAGGGCTTCTCTATAGCAACACAAACACACATAGGCTTTGTTACGGAGTCCTCTTTGACACATCTCCTTACACAGATGTTAGATGTTTATTCGTTCTATTTTGCCTAATTATTATTTCTCGTCGACTTTAGAAATTAGGTAGTGTAAAAAAACAGATATACTCTCTCTCTCTCTCTCTCTCTGGGAGCTGTATACTCAGGTAAAAGCGATATGTTTTGTCTGGAGGCTGCGCTGTTGCAATGATGAACTGGATTTTAAAGCAATAGTTCTACATCTGGGAAATATGCTTATTCGCTTCAAGGTAACAAGCTGATTAAATTAATACGTTATGTTGTTTTTTTAATCCCTCCAAAAACTCAAGTGTAGGTGGGTGTGGGCTTTAAGGCTGGTTATGTGCAATAATAAAATGGCACACAAAAGAACACCCCACAACAAGCTGTTTATACACACCAGTTTTTGTTCCAGTATGCTAAGCTAACTGCCTGCTGATGGCAGCTTCCTATTTCGGACATAGACATGCGAGCCATATCGATCTTCTCAGCTAACTCACAGCAAACGCGAATAAGTGTTTCCCAAAAAGACAAACTACTCCTTTAACTGATTATGTTTAGCTGTAACAGAGGTCCATGATATTAGCGACTTATGGATGGCTCATTAGAATCAGCCCCACCTTCTCAACCAGTTAATGCATTTGTGCGCCAACCGCTGTTTATGTTGTCGACAATGTTTAAAACTATGGCAAAACTCAAATACATTTTATATATTACTTGTTAAGTTGAGTGATTCTAATAGATTAATCACTAACAGAGGTTTTCATCAGCTGTTATTTATTTGGTTGATGACTTTCTTGAAAAAAGAAACTTTGCCAAGTTTCTACACTCTTTAGGAAACTACAGTCAAATCAAAGAGTACAGAATTAGGCTCTAGGGAACATTGCAGATCCTACTTTAGGGGGCAACAGGCCAGCCCGTGTCTAAAAAGGCCACAGTCACAGGTGCACTCGTCATTCAGACATGCCAGACAACACAAAGCAACAACCCCCCTCCTTTCCCCACAGATGCCAGTCAAATGCTGAAAGATGAGCCGACCAATAATCCTCTGAGAAAGGTGTGCTACAAATGTCATAATGTCATTCAGCTGTTCAGCCTAAACTCACAGAAGTCATTTTGATAAAGTTGGCAGTGGTGGCCCAACATCAGACTCTCTGTTTGGCTCAAACAGGATGAGGGAACATGAGAGGAACATGAGAGGATAAGAAACAGGGATGAAGGTACGTGATGAGAGGAGAGAGGATGGCTGCCTCTGGGCACAGTGGGGAGGGAGCAGTTGGAAAGACATTGAAGATGAGGGCCCTCACTTTAAAAATCAAAGGCTGGATCAAAGTGCTGGCTGATGCCCCACCTACCACACACACGCACACGCACACACACGCACACACACACACGCAAACACCCACACAAAAACACACTGATTCTCTTTCTCTCTCTCAGAAAAGGAGTCCACGAGATGAAACAACACCACACTACAAAGGCTAAAGTGAGACAAAACTCTGCTGCAACTAGTTGCGTATGACTCTTGTGTGAGCATGTGTGACATCTAATCCTGTGGGAACTGATGTGAAAGGCCAGAGAGCCAGCCAGTTGTTGTCCCATGCTGTCCCTGGTTCAGCTTTATACAGTGCTGCTTTCCATAAGGCAAAATTGTGACCAATCTGTAAGTTTTTCTTGGGAAACACATAATGCAAATATTATTCCAAAAGGAATGTACTGTCTTGTACTTGACTCGGAAAAATACAATAGTGTTCCAATTAGTTGTATTGAATTGATTCATAATAAATCCAATAATCACCAACATCACTGATATAGAGAAGAACAGGCAAATATACACACAAGCAAGTTTAATCCTAAAGCTGACACTACAGGTGGATTCAAATAAATTAAGATCTACTGTATTTAGACCTACACTGACACCTGCTGGTGAGCCAGCATATAGCATGTCCGGAACGAAGACTGCTCTATGTGTAAGTTGCGCCACCTGTTACCGCTGAGATCCGATCGGACTAAAGATAGAAAAAAAAAGTTGTTTTAACAAAATCTACCCAAACTTCCAGAATAGCAGTCGCAATGGATGAAAACATATTTGAACGCATGGACACAAACAGAATGCATGCAGCCCTGAGAGTGACCCAAGTGAAAAAGAATCTGTACAACCGTGGAACAGGAACAAGAAGTAAATTGTTAACAGTCAGTTTTATAAAATACCAACAATCACCTGAGGAAGAGATACGTGTGGACATGAAAAAGGAGGTGTAATTAAAATAAAAAGTACACATGGGAGGTTATCTTAAAATGTATGCAGAGATTTAATGCCACATTTAAAAGAGGGTGGTTTAGGACGACTGACTCACATTACAGCACAACATCACATCATTAAACGGTCAATGGGTTTTCGTGGCCCACAGCAACCATCTGAGTCTATGCGACGCTCTTTAGTCTAACGACTGACCTTTGGCACATGTGGATTGAACTCAACAGCTCTGTGTATGGCCTCTACAGCATTCATCTCTGCCGTGCTTAGCCCTCGCCTTGACGCGGCCTCTGGAGAGAACCTGAGACAAAATACCTCATATGACAGGCTGCTGCTTCTCACAAAGTTATTTCATGCTGATGTTGCTGCAGCCAAATAAAATGGGTTCGGATTTAAGAGATGCCGATTTTGTAAGGTAAGCAAGGTTAAACAGATTTTTTTTTAAACAATACGGACCAAAAGGAAACATACTTATCTGATACAGCCCGTGCTTTCAGCAGTGCAGATGTGTAGCATATAGTGGCTGATTTTGGCAAGCTGATGTCTACAATGGCAGAGGAAACTGGGGTTATTTTCCAGACTGACTGAATGGCACTGAGCTCATTTCTGTCCAAACGTAGTATGATGACATTTCTATGGCCTTACCATCATATTTGGCAAGGACCGCTTGAACATCAGCATATGCTTGAAGCTCTAGAAGTGCCTCCAAGAGGTTTTCATGTATATTTAACATTCCCAGCAGTGGGAACTCCTTCATTAACTGTAAAGAGATCAAATAACACACATAATTCAACAAATCGCACACTATAGCAGTAAACACTGTGGAGGTGCTACTCTGAAGGAGTGGAGGTTTTGATAGAAACTCACATCTCTCATCATTTTCACGGCTTCTTTAATCCGTCCCAGTTTGCGTGCACACATTGCCAGTCTGCGTTTAATGTACACCAGTAAGTTGATATCTTTTCCAGCTGTGGACGGCAAACAGAAAATACGAGACATTTTTAAAATAAAATACGTATCGGTCTGTAGAAATTAAAAACGCGTATTACATAGAGAATTATAATAAGCCTCAGACCTTCACACTACATCGTGTGATTAAATCCTTTATCACAGATGTGGTCTGTTCTGCTTATAACATGCATGTTGGACAATAATGCATTGTGAAGTGCTTCACTGCACATAGGGTGGCAGAGCATGTGAGACAAGCAGAATTAAACGTGGGTGTAATTGTTCCTTAACTAATTAGCCATCTTCCTGCTACTCTGCGTCAGGGTTAACAATTGATGTGCACTTAATGTAAAAATCGAATTAAATCCATTCTTACCGATACTTAGTGCTTTTTTGAAGAGGCGTTCAGCTTCTGTGATAGTTGTGGCTTCCTCCTCTGCTAGGAGCACATAGGCTGCAGCACATCTGCACACATGAAATGTAACACACAACAGCTTCAACAGCTCATCCTGCAGTATTAAGTTTATAGAAACAGGACTTAAGAAGATGACATGTAACTGTGTACCAGTAGGACTCACTCATGGTTCATTTCTATGGCCTGGTAAGCTGCTCTGATCCTGGCTTGAGGGTTTCTCTCTCTCCAGGCTTTCTGCATCACTGTAATGAGATGATGAACTCAAGCTTTTATTATGTGACCTTAAGGTCCTGACATATATAATTGCATACATCCAAGTCAAAAGCTGCACAAAAAAAAAAAAAAAAAGCAGTTTTTTCTGGTTCTTTTACAAAAAAAAAACAGAGACATATCTTCCAAGGAAATATGCCAGCAGGCTTTTTCTTGTACATTTGTAAAAACAAAGACATACTACATCTCTGTTTTCCGTTCTTTTTACTAAACAGGAGATTCAGTTTGTAAATTATTCAAACTCACCAGCATCTTCTGGCCTTAACTGTGGAGTGTCTCCCGTGAAGAAGGTCTGATGGTCTTGAGCAGACAGGTTCATATCATAGTACGTTAAGGGTTCCTTCCCTGTTACCCAGGTGTACCTTTGGTACATTGAGTAAAATATGACATTGCTACAGTTTTATGATCCACAGGTAATCAAATGAAACTGGATTCTAGCACTAAAGACACAATGTGAAGAAGGTATGGATCTGTTCACATTATGAACCATCCATTTAAAGTACTATCAGACGCATGCTACACAGCTAAATCAGAATTACACCTCTAAAACTCACACATACCTGTTGTATTCTGCTCCTCTAAAGAGATTCAAAGGGTTCCTCCAGACCTTACATTCTACCAAAAGGAAGATATTATTATTATTAGTGCTAGTAGTATTATGAGTATGATTGCTGTTATAGTTTGTATACACATATTTACCTGAAACACTGGGCCTAGGCTCTGCCTCTCCATTAACCGATGTGAATAGACCAGTTGTGGAGCTGCTCTCTACTCCACCCAGAAGAGGACGCAGGTGGCTCACTGACACTTGTTCAATGAACGAGGTCCCATATTTACGAAAATACCACCACTCAAATATCTGTCGTGAAAAGTCACATGGTGACAAGATGCTTTGCAAAACGTATATGACAAAGACAAGAATTAGCCAGTTACGCCTTATCTGCACTTGCTATAATATTACTAGACCAGAGGTTCCTTAACTTTTTCTGTCATGCTGAAATTTATTTTTTAAATTTATGCAACTTAAACAGCATAAAATGCCATAAAACACAAAAGACACAGGGCTCTCAAGGCAATGAACATGAGAGCTAGTAAGGTTGATGTTACCACCTTTTTTTCTTCTCTTCCCTGTCAAAGATCTGTTCACATCAAGTAACTTCTCTGTCTGCATAAGTCTTGCTAACCTGAATCTACAGCACCTGTCACTATTGTTTTTTTATTATTCACACATCATTTAATGTGAATGATATTCACATTAAATGATTGAAGCCCTTGCAATGGCTTCAATCTAGGAATCACCACAAAGGCCAGGTATTGATGTTCCTAGGGTTACTGCAATTACTATTCATTACAGCCTTGTATTTAATAGGGACACTCCTCTAAAACTAGGCTTCCACCCATGTGTCTAATCTTGTATTCCTAAATAAAGATATTGGAATTTAGGACGAGGTTACTGCAAGTTGTGTCTAATGAGTGTCCTACAAGCAATTATTATTTTGCAAAGGGTGACAAATTAGCATGTTTCCTACGGTGCGAGGAATTACAACAAAGGTGATAACTCACAAGGATGAGTCCAGAGATGAGAGAGGAGGTTCCAGTGAGAGCCACGTAGAATTTGGGGGTCAGTGTGTTCAAAAACACTGAGGCTGAAAGAAGCAGAAAAGAGGGGACAGTCGGTATAATGCTACTGCGAAAATGATGGCCGTGTCCTCTGTTATCATAATGCAATAATAAAAACAGACATGCCAACAGCAAAACTGGCAGCGGGTTTAGTGTAGCAGGTGACAAGTACCCACATACAGCATCTCGAGTCTATGATAACCAAAGCAGCACAGTTGGTAGCACAACAATAAACTACTAAAATTTAGCAACATGCAATACATGCTGCTGTTTGAGAATAATATTTATAGGAGCTGGCAGTGGATATTCAAAAAGTCAAGTTAAAATCTAACCAGAAAGTCGCCTCTATTTGTGCTTGAACCCGCCAGACAACGAACTGTCAAACCAACAGCTCCCGCTTGCAGCTAAACCCGAAGGCTAACAATAGCTAGCTAGCAGTTGCATTAATTCACCTGAGGTAAGAGTTTCCTGCAGTTTCAGCGGGCTCCACAGGACGTATATCATGATCAGCACCATGCCGAACCAAATGAAGCACACGTAAGTCCATGACCAAGAGAGCCAAGACTTTAATTTCTCTGTAAATCCGAGAGATTGGGGATTACTGCCAGCGGTGTCCTCCATGTTTCTCCGGATGCCTGTAAACAGAGGAGTCACGTGATCACGCAGTAAGATGACTTCTATTTTGAAATCTCTACAAAAATCCACTTCCGGAGAAAAAAGTATATTAATATTTTGGTGCACGAATACTGCTGTTCACTCACCATCTAATCAAAATAAAATATTAACAACAATAGAAATAATCGGCTTCATACAAACGTCTTGCAGTTGAGTTGAACATAAATCAAAGTTTATATGTGGTTTTAGAGACTGAGAAAAAAATATAAATAATAAACGTAGCCTACGAATAGACATTAGATTCAAAGGGACCATTACAGAAGATTTGCTTGATGAAATTAGATAATAATAATTGTTATTATATTATTATTATAATAATAACAAAACAGAGAAGAGGTCCAATATAATTATAATTTTAAAGACTCAGACCTTAAGAGTGATGGCGTTTTATAATTATGCAGTGGCCACGGTGTCATTTTTAATAAGGAGATGGTCAATTGTAATTTTGACAAGTAGGTAGACTCTATCTATAAGCTATTAATTTCATACACACTAAGTATTATTTGAAAGCTGAATTTGTCTCCCCTCAAGTAAACAACAAGCTTGATAGATGTGGGCCTTGACCTCCTGGGGATATTCATCATCTCAGCTGCAAATGTGGGAAAACTACAGCCACCCTTTACAAGCTCGATTTCTCTGCCCACTTTAGCCTGTACTACTAGTTATGACCAGTAAGTGGGGCCATTACTACATTAACAGATTCACTTCTGTTGCCATCTACTGACTGGAGGTGGAGACAACGTGCAGATTTGTTTACTTCCGTGTAGTGTCTAAATTCATTACAGTATCTTAAACACAATCACGTTTTCAGGCATGCAACTGTACTCTTTCATTTTGTGTCATCTTTTCTGCAAATTAATTACTTAGCAATTATTGCAGGCCTCATTTTAGGTTCAGAGTTGGATCCAAATGCTAAGGCGTTGTTCAAACTGCCAATCATTGTATCCTCAGAGCACTTTCTATTCCCATGATTTATATACCCCTGGGTGTATCTCCTTTGTCAAAAAGAACCAATTCAGTAAGATTTTTGCTATAAGGCTAGAGGGGTATATTTTTGGATGTATACAACCTGCAGCATTCTCACCTTGTGTGATTGACTAACATCCTAACAGTGCAGGAATACATGTGATTTGTTGGAGTGCATTGTAGTTGGAGGTTACAGCCACTGAATGACAGAGAGCCAGATTTGGTCCTGCTCACACATGCCCTTGGGTGTTTTCTGCCTGATGCTAATGGACAAGCACACGCAGGGTTAAAGGCCTGTCATATAAATCAGGTACAATCACTTTAGAGGTGAAGACATGCATGATGCCACTGACAGGGAGGAAGAGTGGGGAAAAGAAAGGAATAATAAAAGAAGAGGGGAAGAGGAAGAAGACAGATCGGTAGAAGTTATCAGGATCTTAACATGACTTACATGTCTGAATGTAGCTGAAATTATATTTCTAAATGACCTCTGCCCAGTGACTCATTCTGTGATAAAACATGTATGTGAAACAATGTTATCTTCTCTTGTATTTAAACTGCACCACCTTTATGGGTTAGATGTCAACAGAAGTCAAATAAAATATATATTTAAATGAATGCAAGGACATTTGCAGAATTTCTGCATGCATCTTACTTCAAAAGTAAAATCATATATTAAAATGTTTATTTGGCACACAGGGGCAAAAGTTGACTTTTATATTCAATAAAATCCAAACATAAAACACAACATTGATATAAAAATTGCGAACAATGGACAGTACCTGAGTACAAAGTGTGACATGACCTGTACACAAACGGTCAGCCATGTCCAGCCACGCAGAAGCAATATCTCTCATCATTCTGCAGTCACCTGTATACTTAAGGTTCATTTACAATTTCACGTCTGGTATCCATCTAGCCATTCTGCACTTCATGTTCTGTTTATGTAGTTTCTTTCTTTTCTCTCCCCAAAGCTTTTAAGAGTCCTCTAATCATACATAATTTATCAGAGTTTTCACTTAAATGCACTGCATTTCTCACTCTCATTATTACTTAAGAGGCTGCTCTTTAAGGCTTGAAAATACCTGCTGTTCTGTTGATCATATTGTTCACAAAGGCAATTATTTAAACAAATGAGCATATATAAGACTAAGAATATACAAAACACATTAACATTGTAGAGCACGTCAGTCTAATGACATTATTTCATTACTTCACGTAACACATTTCATCAGTGAAATATTTTAGAAAAATAGTTTGCTTTGAGTACTATGGTATGCATATGCACATACTATCTGTCTGGCCGTTTGTCAGCTCTGTATTCGGTGGTCCATGCTGATGGAAAACTTTATGAAACTGGTTCTCGTCTCCCACACTGCTTTCTCTCTGTGAGTTTATATTACTTGTCTCCATGAAGGGACTCTCCCCCCACAACTCATTTCTCTCAAAACACTTCATTTTCAGAAAATGTGTGTTCTTTTTTTGCATCAGGAGACCACGCCATTTGACCACATCTGAAAGCAATGGTGCCGCAGAAAAAATGACTTCCTTCATTACAAGCTCACAGACCATGGAGCAACATTTCAAACTTTTTCTCTGTAAATCTGTGAGGATGAGTGGACATGTTCTGCTGCTGTTTCATAACTACAATAATGATTCATTTACATCACATTATGCTGAAGCAGAGAGGGTACCAACCATTCGAACAGCAACAAGGAAGATGCACGTCATGTAACACTTAACGTTAGCCTGTTGATGGATGTGTTCTCTTCTTTCAGCATAAAATTTAGTTTTTACCTTTTGAAGCATCCTAAATTATGACCACGCAGTCCTCAATTTAACAGAAAAACATATAACGTATCTGTCTTGTGAAATCTTATTTATCCCTTTGAATGCCAAATAAATCCCACAAAACATAAAGCCTAATCATCATCGTTTTAAGTACAACCACAAGTTACATGGGAATGAAAACGCAAAACATGGAATAACAACATAAGAGTGCAGGAAGCATGTCTCTCATCCAATGTGTACACTTGCTTTTTCATCGTATACAACTGCAGCCAACTGTAAGTATAAATGGAAGAGGCAGAGATGAATAATACATATGAAGTACCTTCATGCAGCCAGGGTCTTTTTTTCCACTCCACTCTGCTGCAAGAACATAATTTTTAGTAACAATAAAATAGAAGGCAAGGTGCACAGATAAAAACCACAGGTATTGTGTGCGAACGCCAGTGCGTCAATAGTTGCAGGAGCTTGAAAGGTGTTACAGTACTTTCAAAAAAGGTGTTAAATAGTGTGTAACTGCAAACAACAAGAGTAATGAGATGAAAATGTAATGTTAATAAGGTTGCTTACGTTTGCACTGTGAGAGGACATGTCTCACGACATTGGCAAGTACAACTTCTGTGTTCACATTCTTTCTTCTGTTTAGTTTTTTCAAAACAGAGATTCTCTAAACTCAGTGAGACAGTTGTTTTGCTTGTCAGTGTTTAGGAAGCAGATATGGGCACATGGTGAACGATTACGAATCCGTAATCCCAACATAAGCAAGTGTATAGCCCAAATAGCAATACACAAACACAAATCAAAAGCATAACATGATACATAACATGTTTACATCATCAAATGAGCTTTTGATTCACACCCTGTCACTGTCTTAATAGTGAAACACTTGCAAACATTCAAATGAAAAAGATCTGTATTGTGAATAATTGTAGAGTAAATTAAATCTGTAGCAGTAGCAGCTTCACCTTTAGATTGCAAACATGAATAATTAAGGACGGAAAATACTACATCAGGGCTTTCATGAGTCAGTTAAACACAAATGTTAAGCTCTTGCCAGATTATTTGAAGGTGAATCATATCCCCTTTCCCTGTTAATTTGTTCTGTTCATCTGTTGAACTGATCTGTTGTGATTACTAATGTTTTCTCTGACCTATGCACTTATGGTGCGTTGTAACAATATTGATCTTATTCCCAATGTAACCGTTGTGCTCAAATCATTCTATTTAAAAAGTTCAGCAACATGAGTCTACTGCCAAATGCTAATGCTAGCATGGCAGTTATATCATATTTACCATCTTAGTTTAGTGTAATAGCATGCTACAGTACCATTTCCTAATCAGCACTAAATGCAAGGTTCAGCTGAGGCTAATGGAAATGTTAATTGTTTTAGTTTTTTTAATTTGGTCAGAAACCAAATCACTGGACAACTTGAATCTTTGATCTGATGATGGCACATGTGAGAAGTTGAGGGATCATCAAAGTTATTACAATTCAACATGAGAGGGTCATGAGTGTCTGAGCCAAATAACATGGCTATTCATCCAATAATTGTCTAGCCTTTTCATTCAAAACCAAAAGAGTCAGGTGGTGTCAAGGTGGTGCTAGGTGAAAGGCCAGAAAGATTCATCCTCTGGGAACCTTGAATGCACAAAATGCCATAGCAATCCACTCCACAGATGTTATAAGGTGGTGAAACAATAAACCAAAAACAGACGGACATATTACCATCCACAGAGCCACTAGCATGGTTAACACAGGCATTTCTGCAGAATGACTGTTTCCCTGTGTTACAGATCACAACAATAACATCAGATGATGGATACAACAATTCACTGACTCACATGCCTTCATTTTAAACCATCAACATTTCCTTGAATCTCCTGTCCATTCACATAATGTGATGAGGTTTGACTGAGAGAATGTGAAAGAACAAGACAACACTTAGGTCTGTGTGGTTTAAGTCCCCCATCACAGTCAACAGACCTTGATTGCAGTTGCTGCTGTTGAGAATCATGTAACCTTTATGGGATGGTTTCAAAGATGACTCATAGTCAAGCTAATTTTAGACGGCTTTGTGCTTTAGATTGGCCTTGAAGTATACAATTATAAAACATGAAACGGAGTGAAAAAGACAAAGAAAGCGACACACTCAGCTGCTGTGCACAATGATAGTCGCATGTTTAGTCTCAGTGGAAAAAGGAGGGGAAAACTGCCTTGAATTTAGTGAAGTGAGTTTTGAATATTTAGATGTGCTTGACATAGTTACACTACTGCATGGTTCTTGACTGCTCAATGGTTTTCCTACATTTTAATGTAGAACTAAAACCCATATTTATACCTTTAAATTTGATGATTTTGAGTCTGCATGGCCTTTACTGATGGTAATGTAAGACAGATGTAAAAAGACCAACCCCCACCCCAACTGCATTATGGCAAGAAGAAGAGGTGTGAAATGAACATGCCACAATGAGTGAATAATTGAAGTGAAATTAACAGTTAATCCACAGGTTGTCTAATGCTACAAATATGAAACTAGTTTATGTATCCCTGTGTTGTTGGCTCAACCAGTTTCTGACCAGAATGTCAAAGCTGAAGAATCTCAGGTCAAGTTTGAAAATAATTTACAGTACAACACACAGGTGGTTCAAATAAAATACCGAATAAAGAATAAGAATAAAGCACAAGAATAAAGAGCACACACACACACACACACACTGTGCATATTGACCGACAAAAACTATCCACACCAAAGTTAAAGCCAAACTTACAAAAAGTCTTGAAGAAAATGTATGAATTCAATCAATTAATTGAGATGACTAACTTACACTTACCACATTATTGTCATTGTACTTGTTTCACCTCGGTAGATACATAGATCCAAAACGCAAGTTTAACTTTGTAGTGATAGATGCCATTACAAGAAACTGTTGTATTATATTGGACTGATCTCTATTAAGGTCCCAATTAATGTGGAATTGTTAAGTGGGCAGCCATGGACTCCAATTGCAGACAAACAATACAAAGAAACAAAAACAGAGAGAGCGAACCTTCGATTATTATTACATGTTGGATTAAATTCTTCACATGTATTGGCTTTCAGTTAGTTAATGTAGTTACTTTAAAACACAACAATCTCTCACACTCTATTGTCAGCACAGCGGACAGCGTAAGAGATGGCTGTTGGATAGTGACGGAAAACAAAACAACAAATTGAACCACAGCTAGTTCCACCGCTGTGAGTCTGACCTTTTACAGCGAAACGAGACGCGTTAGTGTCACCTGGAGAAAACACTGCTGATTAACACGGCTAATCCCCCGTCCCTGACGTCACTACAAATCAACGTTACCTGGCCACTGGTATTTGTGGGTGAATACTGAGTCAGACGTCAGGAACAACCAGATTCAAACTGACAGCATGAGGGAGAGCGGTTACCTTTCATATTCGTGGGAGTCTGTTTTTTGTTTTTACATGAAAGTAAAATCTGGGGCAAAGTACAACATGCTCCTCAAGCCCAGCGACAACATCTACCTGAAGCGTCTGCAAATTGATCGAGTCCGTTTTTTTCTCCTATTGCTTTGTGTGATAAAAAAATAATCCACTATAAAATTATAATTTGAAAGCACAAACCATGATGACTGGCAAACAAATTACACATCTTTTTTTAACGGTAAGAAGGTAATCAATGCTTTTGAAGCTGCATTCCTTGTCAAATATGATGACTGACAGCATGGAAGAAAAACACATTGTGCAATCCAGCCTAAGTAAACAGCAGAATGGCAAACAATGCAATTATGTAATTTGAAATGGCGATTGTAGAAGATTTGAATGTTTTAACACAAAGAACCAAAGAATCATAAAAAATAAAAGGGTTCATAACATTTGACCCCCTAAAGAGATGAGCTACCTGCTCCTATATAGGTGTCTACTGCAATGTCAGAATACAGTCAGAGGGTTGTAGACTGTCGGGTAATGCTAGTCAGTCGTGCAATAATGTGTTCCCTGGACTGACCTCTAGAATGATCTAACCATAATGGACATCATGATTGTCCTGGCAGGGTCTCTATAACCTCCCATGAAACACATTGTGAGACTGTGACCATGCGGCTTAAAGACTACTAACAACATTGATCAGCTCCATCTGAGCTGCAGAAAGCTGCAGCCCATTTAAAAAATACAGAATGCTAAAAAAAAACCACATTTTCTTTTGGAGGAGAAAAAAAAACTCAGCATAGATTCTGTGTTTGAAGATATTTTTTTTCTCTTCTGCACATTTTGTGTTTCACAGAAGCTGTGCATTTCCAAGTTCCTTGCCATCTGTGTAAATGTGATACCTCTCCTTAGTACAATGAACTGGAAATGGAAGCTGTGTTTCATATAATCCCCAAATCCATCCAACTCTCACATCCTATCATGCAAATTTGGTGCAGTTTGAAGAGAATCCGGTCTTCCAACCATATGCCTGAGCCGTGTAAAAGATACAACAATTTATTATGCATGCATTGCACCAGGCTTATGGTAATAAGGTATTAAATTAGTGCTGGACATTATTGCTCTTCTATATCACTTGCTCAAAAGATTTTCATATAAGTCACATAAAACAGAAAAAGGAATGAGATTTTAGAACTGATTTGCTGGCAAGCTATAACCGTGATTTCTTTGTTTAGAAGATTCAGATACATCGTTTTGGAAATTCTGAACTGGACCTGTGTTAAATTATGCCACTGTTGGCTCTTTCATATTGATTCAAAACCAGGTTATTTATGTAGAGGAACAGAAATGACTTGAATGGTCTAGTTCTAAAATGTAACCAGTATTATATATAACTGTCTCTTCAGAGAATAGATTCACTGTAGTTGTGTTAAATATATTGCACAACATTTTACTTAAGAAGTAACATTAATTCAAGAAAGGCAAATTTAGACTTGTATTTATAATATAGTAAAGGATCACCACAATGCTGTCTGAAAAATGTGTTCAAAGTCAGCTCATGAGTTATGATGCAAAACATCATGTTAAGTTCACTGAACTTGAGTTAAATCAACATCTGTTTACTCATAATGACAAAGTTTTGTCCGATTTGATTCCCATTTACACTCCCAGCTTGAACAGTGAGATCTTAATTTGTGACAAAGCTCTTAAAGCTGTGGCTGCTCCTCCATTTTGTACCAGGGCAGATATCGAAACACGTGACACTGCTTCCTGTGACCTTGTTGAATTAGTAGTGTGACGACTGAAGTGACTAACCTTCATAATGTTGTGTATGAAAATGCAACTATTGTTCATTTCAAAAGTTTAACTGCTGGACACAAAATGTCTGCTACTTCACAGAAAAGTCTGTTCTGAGTTATTCTGGAGGTAGGAAGTATGTTGGCATGCTAATCATGTTTCTTTATTTAGTTTACTTAACTGAATTAGTTGAACACTGAGCAGTAGTTGAATAGTAGTTGATTAATAAAACACATGTATTTACATTGCTTTGATGATTCAGTTTTAGTTGATTTCACTACAGTTTCACAGTTCACTCTTCCCCTTGTTAAACTGGTGCATTTAAACCAGCAAAGTCAGCTGTGTCCAATACATTTAAGCGTAGTATTTTATAATACCACTGTCACACATACAGTACATGTATAACAATGCAAACCAATTTACATCAAAGCACAGTAACCTCATCAATGTGGGAAATTCTTTGCTTTGGTGATACAGTAGACAAGTGAAACTTCTGCTGATGAACCTATTATGGTTATAAGGCAGCAAACATTCTCTTCACTGAAGCAGTTGCTTTGTTAGATTGTGTTTATGGTGTGGAAAGACATTGAAGTGTGATTTTCCTGATGAAAATATGAAAGTTTCATATTTCACCTCTAACTTTCAGTTTTTCATTACTTGCTTGGGTGTTTTCCCTGGAACAGAGCAAAAAAATCATGTAACTCTTAAATGAGAGCGAGAGAGAGAGAGGATCGTGAACAGACCTTGTTAAACAACTTGGAAAATAACAAGTGTCTGCAGTCCCTTTTCTAATACACTTAATCTGCAACATTGTCACATGGTGCTGTCATCACCACACACCTAACCATTTGTATGCACAGCATGTGTGTGTGCCTGCAGATTACAGTTATATTTTAGAGGCCATGGCTTTGTTCGGTGTGAAGCCACTCCCAGTGTTAATTTATTGTGTTAAAATGTGCAAAATGTGAGAAAACACCCGCACGCTTCTCACTGCCCCTATTGTACCTGCTTGTTTTTCTTCACTATCATAAACAACTGCCCTGCGGCTGTCATTTCCCATGCTACAGACACAGTGTGTAAACTATTGTAAGTAATGCACCGTTGTTATTACCGATGCCATACCATACCATTATAAATGCTGCCACAGCTAAATCACCATTAGTTGCTGGTGCTGGTGCTGCTGCTATTGTTGGTGATTTTGTTATTGCAAATTTGTAATGCATCGCCTTCGGGCCATAAATCTTGTGCAGGATTGCTGTGTATAAGTCGTTTGTATGGTCTTGACTCATCAATCAGAGCTGGTATGTTTGTGTAACAACTGCCACTTTGTATGATGGATGAAGATGGGTGTTTTCTAACAGTACAGTAAGGGTTGGAGATGGAGGCTGTGTGTGTGTGTGTGTGTGTGTGTGAGAGAGAGAGAGAGAGAGAGAGAGAGAGTGAGACGGAGCACAATGTAAGCAGTGACACTCATTATTCCATCTGTGCCTGAGAGTGATTGAATGCGCCACATATTAACTGTCTTTTCCTCTTAATCCCATTGTGTTCTGCGAGATTAAATTTGAACACTAATAAACGTTTTTTATGACTAATTAATGTTTCGCACCTTGCCAAGAATCACTTTCTTCCTCTGCTAATTCTAATTGGTCCAATTAATCATGCAAAAGGTAATTAGCATAGTTTGATGTGCAGTAAAGCCACTCCGGAGCCCACGGGGGGATTTGGAGAGCTTTTGTTTCTCGATACAAACAGAAAATTAGTCAAGGGTGGTAGGCGCTTGATGCTGAAGCACAGTGCAACACAATACTAATGAGTGTGTTCAATTGTGATGGTCTTTATGGAACTGACAGGCATATTCATACCAAAGACAGATGTACATTGAAAGTGAATGAAAATGATTGGCTTTGGCTGCCTGAGAGATCTGTGTAATGTCCTGGAGATTTACAGTAAGAAAGGCAATTCTCTAACACACAGGCGCACACACTGAGGCAGGAGCTTATTCCCCGGTATAAATAGATTTTCAAAGGTCTCCTGTAGTCTATAATAGACATATATTGATCTAGATTTTCTCTACAGGTCTCTCTCCTTTTCAAATCAATAGTGAAAACTTTATATATTATATTATTATATATAGATATTAATAGCAACAAAAAAATTCAGAGATGTTTTTTAATTATTAAGTTTTGTGACACAGTGTTTAAATCAATATTCAACTGTTTTCATTGGTGGGTACAACCTTGGACTAGTAAAGAATACAAAAGACCTGCTCGCTACTGTCAGTGTGTATGAACATATATCAGGTTCCAGTACTTCTGAGGGGGGCAACACAACAGTGAAACACCTGATGTGGAGATTAAGATGTGGGCAAGAGCTAAATATCTCATTGATCTACAGTTTATAACCCACCACTTCTGAAAAAGGATGTTCAGCAAAGGTTTGTCATGTGTTCCTCCTCCTGCTGTGGGTCTTTTTAAGCTTAAACCTGAACTGCTTAAGTTATTTTCAACCTATTAAGCTTAAAAATGTGTATCACCAAGACAACCTGCAAGTGGGACTTTCACTCCGGAGAAAGCCCCCCTAAAAGTAAAAGGCAGATGCAACGTGGGTAAATTACTCTTTATTATGGGAAGCAAATCATAGATGGAGGCTGTGTGTTAAATAACGACAATATCGCGGCATGTTCCTCAAAATTGAAGATCCTGCATGGTGAAATTAAAAAAAAAGGTATCCAAATGTAAACAAATGCTGTGCCCCACCATCAAAACCCAAGTTTGGAACCTGTTATCTCTGCCAAATCGATTGACACGTCTCTTATAGTAATACAGGGACTAAAATTAGACACCACCAGGGTATTGATGCTGTTAAAGGTGTGTTTAAATCAGTACAGCCTGTAAATACAGCCGAAAAAAACCAACCTATAATCAGTTGAAAAACTCAAAAACCTGCAGGTTGAACTCTAAATTATCTATGTGATTTTGTACAAATAGGGTTTGGAGCTTTAAGGAATTGACTTGCATTCGCTTACATATCCTAAACCAACAAACTGAAAGTTGCACCTGAGCAGATCCAACAGAATGAATAAGGAACTAATCAGAAACTAAATACTGCTAAATGAATAGCTATTCTAAATGACTAGAATACATTATGATATGTTACTTGAAAACAAACTGTTGGCTATTATGTTAATGAAGCAGTGTCTAATGTTTACTTCCTAAATATCTGTGAAGCTGAGAAATTTCTCAAAATATCTCTTGATTAATCTGCATAAGGTGCTATTGGCACAAAACAATTACTAATTAGCTACTACTTGTTTCGTCTCCTCTGGTAAAGTGGTGCAACATTGTGATGTGCAGTTTATGACCATTATTACGTCACAATTACCTTTCCATTCCTTTTTTGTGTCTGCAAAAGCAAGGTACAAAGGTCCGGCGGTCAAAATGCTGCTTAGTCCATACAAGTCCATAACGGAGACAGCTGAATTCCAAAAGCAATCATCACATTCACATGAATATTCCCATGTGTCATATGATCAGCCAACATATCCATCTGTTGTTGCTTATATCAGAGTCAGAAACATTAGGGACTGCTTGAGGACATTGTTGGTTCTTTCCCCATGTCTCAGTTGTGTTAACACCTTGTGTTACTATTCAAAGGTACAGTCAATCAAAAACAAAATAGAATATGAGAAATCATAACTTGTACTTTACCTACCGTAATTAACTGGTGCACGTACAGTTGTGGTTTACAATAAAGCACCAGACCTGTAAGAATAGTGTTATTGAAAAACAAACCACTTTCAAGGTACTTTTTCACGTATGGCCCTTCAGTTTGAGTTGTCTATTTGTATTTTCATTGAGGATCTATTTTTACAATACAACCATGTCTCATAAAAAGTATTTATAAAGGATCTCATGTTATAAACTTGTACAGACATCAGGGGGCCTTAGATGTGCCATATGTTCATATGTTTTTTGTTAGTCCCAGGGAATGTATGTGTCAATAAACCTGAACGTATATTTATGGATTCAATACACTGAGTGGTATTTGTCTGTGTGGTCGTGGTTACAGATACATACTGTATGTTGTCAAATACTTGTTTTAATGCATTGTCTAGAGAAAATATAGCTCTATTGAGATCTATAGAGTATTTTTCTAGTATTTTGGGTGAGATTGGGCAGAATGTCAAAATGTTGAGATAGCCTTTAAAGTTAGTGATTACCTGATGGATAACAACCGAGTTAAGTTGTTCTTCAGTCTTGGTAAGGTGCTGATGATGGTCAGATGGGCAAAACATTGTTCCCACCCTCACTTTTTCACTTATGCGGTATTGCAAAATGTCAGCATCTATGGATGCAATTAACACATTAAATCAAACAAAACCAAGCTTCACTCTCATAAAACTAATTTACAAATTTAAACATTTAACATTTAAGATCAGATTAACAAAAAATCAGCACTTTCTTTTTCTTCTTTTTTGTGCAAAATCTACAATTCAGCAGAAGCATATTTCTTATCTGTTCTTATCTTCTGCACCACAAAAATCTATACACAGTTAGAGTGTCAGCGGAAATAGTTGGCCCTATAATATCATTCTACAAGCTGAGGTTGATTATGATAGTGAAATTGGCAGCAGAGCGTGGAATATCCCCCCGGTGATTTTCCAACTCCAACTCATTTCACGGGCCATCTCTAGGTCCTGATCTCTGGGACTGGGTTCACTTGGCTCTGGCCCCTGTGCTACCGATGTCTTGATTGCTGTTTCATATACTTTCACGTGTCAATGCAGCAGCACTGAAGGGACCTGTGAAGAGGAAGTGATGCAACCACAAAGACATGTAAGAGCGGCTTGAAAACACTAACACTGTGGTTTGCTGACCTCAAAGGAAGGAAAGAGACAAAGAGAGAGGAGAGAGAGAGAAAGAGAGAGAGAGAGAGAGAGAGAGGGACAAATGCACGCACGCACGCACACACACACACACACACACAGACTGTTTTATAGGTGGTCAGAGGGTCTAAATGTCAGGTGGTGACAGTTTGGAGCATGAATGTCAAACTTGTGCTGATGATATTTTTGCACGAATGCAGTTTCGTTTCTCATGCGTCTGTCCAACGCATGAGCACAACGTGGTGCACAATACACTAAAGTATTACAAAAAGAGATAATAAACATTAATCAGGTCAATGGCAGTAGAAACAAAACCACTCTGCTACATAATCTAAATTCTAACCTAAACAGTGTCAATCTAATTGCTGCTGCAAAAATATTTGATTTTAAGTAAATTAGATCAGTAGCTAAAAAAAATGCTCTTGGTAAATGGAGCTTTATCTGTAAGTCAAGGCCATTAGCAGCCCTAGTCTGAGTTGCCTTGGGCTCTGTAATTAACTGCGCTCAAGCGCAGCTAAACATTTTTGACATTTTTCCTAGTCCAGAATTAACTGTCACAGCAGAGGGAGAAAGTAACCATCTTGTCACATTGAGTTTATCTGAGGATTGTGAAACTCTGTCCTCTTCTGTTTCTCCCTCTCTCTCTCCCTGAGACACACATACACGTATACACACTCTGCCGACCTGGATCTCATTTCAGTAATGTTTCATGATGAGAGAGATGATGGAAAGTGTGACTAGGACTAATGTTTTGAAGGTTTGGGTGGCGCCGTCATCAGGTTATATTACACTGCTAATTGTTAGGCAAAATACATTCCTCTTACTTGAATATATGGAGCCGAGGTCTGGGGCTCGTCTAGGTGAGGTCACTTGACACTAGTAAAAATCTCTTATACATGTGAAGGAAAATAACCATAAAACACCACCACATTTTGAAGTTCCTATCACTACGTTACATACATATGCTGTGTGATTCATGGTTAAAATGATGCTTGTACTGGCACACACACATCCCCTCACACACACCCACGCATGCACATGCTGCACAGGGCCTGTGTGGAACAGAAGATTCACCTGATTGGTTTAGTTGAGAAACAGAAATATGAGTTGGCTGATGTGAATGGAAAGGCCCAAGGTACCGTAAACATGTAGCATGCAGAATGACAACTCCCAAGCCCTCCTGGAACTGCCTGGTTTCCAGTAAAGAATTATTTCTCTGTCACCGCAAATGCAGTTAGTGTTTTTATGTACGATATGTCAGGAACACAGAGTTACCACAGTGTCAAAGGTGGTTTTGGGGTAGACCTCACACAGATTAAGATCTGTAAAATATCGATTGTTTATAGGTTGTATAATGAGCACTTCACATATGACAATCAGTAACAAGACAAAGATCATTTTATGTATGGAAATATATTTTTATATCTGTATATGTATAAATATGTGAAATATCTGCAAAAGTTGAGAGATTTGTCTTTTTATACACTTGCATTTTACTGATCTTGTTTAATATAATAACTTTATTATTTGTGAGATTTCTACAAATTACCTTTTAAATTGACAATCTGTAATAATCACACCTCATAACATGCATCAACACAAAATCCACCAAACATTGATGACATTGCTTGTACCTCTTTCAGTTAAGTTATTAAATCTTCCTTCTTGGCAGCGATATACTAGTCAGTGAAAAAAAACAATTTCCTTTCACTAGAATTTCATGTCAAGCAGATGGTAAAATGAAAGTAGCTAACAAGTGATAAAGACGACAACAATTTCTATTCAAACAGCTCAGTTGCATAAGACGGTTTCCAGACTATTCAAGAGCTTATTGATGATGGTAAAGTTGACCTTAAATGTCGCCCACACAAATTACTCATTTGGCACATAATAGACCACTTCTGCTAAGTTTCATTTATTGAGAAGACAAAGTTTTCAATCATTCCATCATCCTGGACGGTCGCGAAGAGTAGTTGGGAGGTTATGAAAGTCACATGAGAAGGTCACACTAGCCAAAACGAAATACCACCAAGAAAAGTCTCAAGTCAATATGGTGCAACACACATTAAACAAATCACTGCGTGTTAGCATTTCAGTCATCCACAGACCATTACCTTGCACTGTAATTATACCATATATTCCATATATTACTTTGAATGAAAGAAGTCCAATTACAATCCTTTTACTCTGTATCTCAGTGCACTGGCTGATGCCTCCATAAAAGTCTGTGATTAAATTACTCACGGGAAAGCACTCTGATTTTATATGACAACCCCTGACGCATCGTTCAGCCACAAATTCCCCAACCAGCAGCAAATCTTCTCAGAGGCCTGGACTGCAGACAGGTGGGTCCAGATGACGGACAGAGACAGAGAGACAAGTCTTTCCAGCTTTAACGCCTTATGCTATTATCCTCTGTCCCTTCTTATTGATATAGAGCTAACATACCTTCCATACATATTGTATCATCTGACAGGAACATCAGGAGGAACGTTGCTCCATTTTTGATCTCACTCCACGGGCATTTTGTTTTCTTCCTACTTAGCTGTCAAAATGTTGAGAAACACAATGCTTATCGTCTTGTAACAGTGCTGTATGTATTCATGAAGTGTGAGTGCTGTATCCGCAACTGTAGGGGCTCTCCAGACAAAATCATAACTAAACAGGGGTTGTTCAAACCCTTTTGTCCTTGCCTGTTTGAAGTAGTTTTTAGCGCAAGCAATGATAACCACCACCAACTGCCCTTCTTTCAGTTTAAATACAAAGGCTTAAAATGAATATACAGTAACTACCTACTCCCACATGTTCCACTGAGGCTGAAAATTCCCTCATCTGAGTGTCTGCTGCAGACACTGTAGGTCCTGCTGTGCTGTGATGAACACTGGACACGGGCACTGTTAGGGAAGCCCTGTTCATGGCACACAAACAGCCAAGAAAGAACTTTACATAACACTTAAATGCTTTTTAAAAAAAAGATTTTTATTCCCCCCTGTCGATGAACAGGAGCCATTTTAGACAAACAGTGTGAAAAGTGGGTCTCTGGAGAAAATTCCCTCGTATTTCAGGCAGAGAAATTCGGAAGTTGTTCAAGTCATGCTGGAATGTGAAAAGTGAGTTCTGGGAAGACATGGGCCCGAAAGACACAGAGGCCCTCCTGACAAGGAGGGAAACCTTAACTTGTCAATCACGTCACTCTTCTGTCAATAGCTGTTTAATCCTCTGCTGAAAGCTGGTGAGTGCTGGATCTGGAGGCAGACAAGAGGTTAAAGGTGACGTGACTGGGGGGGGGGGGGGGGGGGGGGGGGGGGGGGGGGGGGGGGGGGGGGGGGGGGGGGGGG
>JAVQJL010003492.1:0-27124 GCA_036024295.1 Nannoperca obscura
TATTTTAATCTTCTTTATTTGCATAAGAAGTTGATAGTTGCGCTCTCTCTCTCTCTCTCTCTCTCTCTCTCTCTCTCTCTCTCTATGTATGCAAATATGCCTCAACAATGAACTATGGACAGTTCTGCAAGAGAAAGAACCTTGACCTCTTCATTATTCTCCGTCTTGAAGTTCATTGAAAAGCGAGATTGTTTCTTTAAGATTGCTCTTGCAGTCATCAGCGGGTCTGTCCATTGTTGGGGGGAACAGAAAGCGAGTTGAGAATTGATATACGGGGGCCGAAGACAAGTTGCGCATATCATCAGCGGACCAGCTGCAGTGCAGGCAGCAGGAGCCAACAAGTGCGGAACGCATCCTTCCAGACATGGGTAAGAGACTGCAGCCGCGCTGGAATCTACTTTTATTCGCTTTTAGCAGAACAGAACACTTCATGTTATCAAATATGCATTTTATTCGATGTGAACGCACGTTGATGTGAATGGGACTGTGAGAGGGCATCAGAAGTTATTAAGTTTTTGTCACTTTCAGAGGTCGGCTACACACCGGCTGATGCTCCACTGATATCATGAGATTTATTTCATGCTTGAGATGGCGGGGCTACTTTCAGAGGAGCCTTGTCGCATTTGCTTTCGGTCGCAATCTTTCTCAATTTTTAAAGAGCCGAACTTGGCCTCAGCTAGTCCTTTTTTTTTGTTACCAGAACGAGGCCTGTATTTTCATTTGAGTCACAAGCGACAGACAGTGGGCAGCTGTGGTTCAGAGGGCTTCAGCTGATTGCGCAGGCTGGTGGTGTCATTAGTTAATTGGTACAAGGTGTATCTGGAGGCATGCTGGCTATTGGTGCTGTTTAAAGTTGTGGTTTATACGCATGCTGTTAGCTGATTGTCTACATAGCATACTTGTGGTGACCAGCATTCTTTGTGCACATAGAAGTATGTGTAACTGGCCTACTTTCATTTACTTTCTTCCTAATTTAACAATACTGAAAGTGTGTCTTCTCACAGTTTATCTTTTTAATGTCCCTCTTCCCATGCTATACTATCTGAATGACGCACACACACACATCCATCCATGTAGACGTGTTCAATTAAAGAGCTATCTATTTGCCCTCCTGCCATCTGTGTTTACTGTAATGGTACCAACCACAGTCTGTCTGCATTCCATTGTGCATGTCTATGTGGATGCAGGCGTGCAAGCGTGTAATGGCACACATGCACACAGCTGCATTGTTGGTTTTATTTATTTGCTTCTCCATCGTTCCCCCACTACCACTTTCTTGGCTGTGTGTGTGTGTGGCATAGAGGTGCCTCTGGTCTTTGTTTGCTTGACATTGGTGGCCCTTGTACCCCCATGATGCTGTGGGACAAAGACTGTTGTCTCTGCAGCCACAAAAGCAGCCTCTCTTTCACTTTTGTCTTTCCTCTCCGTCCTCCCCCTTTTCTCACCCTCTCCATGCTGGGTGGTGAATGGAGTCAGGGAGCAGGCTGGGGTCAGAGCAGACTCATCCCCATGCCCTT
Organism: Nannoperca obscura; assembly: GCA_036024295.1. NCBI lineage: Eukaryota > Metazoa > Chordata > Actinopteri > Centrarchiformes > Percichthyidae > Nannoperca > Nannoperca obscura. The sequence continues at coordinate 1,518 of JAVQJL010003492.1, forward strand.
GGCCCTTGGCATCAATTCAAACAGCACATGACTATGATGGAGAATGAACAGCTTTACTAAGGGAACCCAAGTGTTTACAGCTGCAGCTCGATCCATAGTGACAAAGTGGCATGAGCAAACTTTCTTATAAAAATCTTGTTATCTAGGTATGCAGACAGTTTCTGTTTTATGTACAAAGGTTTTGAGATATCCAACTATGGTTTCTGCCTCCCATCCAATTAAATGGAATTTTGTGTGGTGATCACTCTGTTTAAAAATGACTGGAATGAGTTCCTGTTACTCTGGATAATCTACTATCTCATTGTACATGTTTTTTTTTCATTGGAACTACTTTCTATCAAATAAACACTATCACTATCAGAACTGTTGATGGTATGTTGTGTGTTTCTGGAGTTCCAAGCAGATTTCAGATTTTCCACTGTGATTATTTGTTGTTTCGTATAATTTATGTAACTTAAATGTAATCTCTTTGGATATTGGAATGTGGGTCAGACAAAACAAAGACATTTGAATATATCAGCTTGGGCTCTGAGAAACTATGGTAGACATTTAATCACTGGTTTTGGACATGTTTAGACTAAAAGAACAATTTACTTGCAACCCTGGTTTCGAGCAGAGTTAAGTGAGGAAATGTTTTAGTTATTGTTCTAGTTTGGGTGAAGCAACCTTTTTACAGGTTGCAGCACATGTCCATATTAACTTGACCTAAGTGGAAAGCGTAAAAGAAATTCCCTCTTTACAAGAAAGCACCTGGCCTACATTCTACTGTGCATCATGTTGTACATTGGAGTACTTCTGCTCTGCTGTCTGTCATATTGCATCAGTTAATTGTGTGCCCTGACTTTCATGGTGCTGCGTCTTGACTAACAGGTTGCTATGACTGCTGTATGCGCTGTTTGGGTGGGGTGCCGTACTGCTCCCTGGTCGCCACACTGCTGTGTTTCTCTGGCATTGCCCTCTTCTGCGGTTGTGGGCACCAGGCCCTCACAGAGACGGAGAGACTCATCGAGACCTACTTTGCCCGTAATCTTCAGGACTACATCACCCTTGCCTACATGTGAGTGGTACATTTTTAAGCATTTCCATCATTCTCGTGAAATCTTAATGACCTTGCCATGGGATTTCGCTTGCTGTAGCGTCTATCCAGGAGGTTTAGGTTCTTTGAAACCCTGGATTTTGACTTTTTTTCTTCTTTTTCCCGTTCCCTGCTTCTTCTCAGCATTCTATATTTCCAGTATGTCATCTATGGTTTGGCCTCCTTTTTCTTCCTCTACTGCATCGTGCTGTTGGCTGAGGGCTTCTACACAACAAGTGCTGCCAAGCAAACCTTTGGAGAGTTCAGGAGCACCATGTGTGGCCGCTGCCTCAGCTCCTCGGTGAGAGGGCCCAGAGTGGGACAAGTAAAGGGGATTGGAGAGATTGAATGGGATTAATACACATATCACTCCCTGGTGGGTGTTGAGCCGAAAATCTTAAAGCTGCTAAAAACCTTTGGGGACATGCAAAGATAAGCATACAGTGTGTGTTTGAGTGGTTGGAAGAAGAGTAGGAGACCAGGGAGAAAGATAATAAGAAAAGCTCATCAGAAAAAGTAAATGTGGTCGCTAAGTCAGTCACTGCTCATATAAAAACACTCTTAGATTACAGTTTGCATCAGTTTATTATGATTATGCACCCTAATGTTTATTCTGCTCCTCCTTATACAGTTTATAGTGATGACATATGTACTCGCTGTACTGTGGCTGCTGGTGTTTGCCTTCTCTGCCCTGCCCGTGTACTTTTTCTACAACATGGATGCCACCTGCCACACCATTGATGTTCTGACCGAGACCCCAGCGAGTATCAACCAGCTCTGTGTTGATGCAAGGCAATACGGTAACGAGACCTCTATTAATGGCACCTTGTCAGACTGGTTTTGTATTTAGTTAAACGTTCTTATTGTCAACAAATCCTATGAAAAGACCAGATGATGGTGCCATGGACCTCCATTGTTGTCCAAAAACTATTAGCAAGACTTAGAGTCTGCTAACTAACTCCTGTTCCCAAAGTGGGTTTCCCTCTGTGCCCAGTGATCTAATGGTTTTGCATTATCTCAATAAACAATTGATCACACAACAATCGACATCCCAGCATGCTAACATGCTCAGTGACAAAGCTGATGCTTAGCTTAGGTTTAATGTTTACCATGTAGTGTGTTAGCATACTAACATTTGCTCACTTTAAGCACTAAACTGAAAGTCAGCTGAGGCTGATGGGAAAGTAATTGGTTTTGCAGGTCTTTTGTCAAAACTTGGACCAAAATATTGGTCACTTAAACATTTTGACCAGATGATATCTCCTATATGAAACGTCAGGGGCTCACCAAAGTTATTACATTTCATCTTGTATCATGTGTTTGTATCATATTTATTGGCAATGAATCTAATAGTCAAGACATTTCACCAACATTCCAAAATGTCAGCCTTGTGGTGGCACTAGAGGAAAAGTTAGGGGACTTTCTGAATTTTATTAAAATTCACAATGGGCTCCATGAATGTCTGTACAAAATAGTAACAATCCAGCCAATAATTGTTGACATATTTCAGTCTGGTCGCCCAACAGTCCATCATTGCCATCCCTGGAGCCTTAGAGTGTGTCACACAATGAGCCACACTGTTGCACTGGGTGACATGTTCCATCATTACCATGAACACGGGCACTGTATTTTATGAGTCGATCCCACATACACTGCCCTGATGGCATAAACACTCACTAGCTCATCAAATGTCTATTTATCTGCAGCAGAAAACCGTCTCCAATAAATGCTAAAGTTTCCCTTTTTTAAAATGAACCTCCTATTTGTGACCTGTTTTTTAAATGGTAACAATGGGCCACAGGCAAGGTAGGGAGGTCAGAATGTATTATAACATATTTGTCTTTTCACGTTATTTCTGGACAATAACAAAAATATAGAATGAGGCCATCTTCATCCTTTGACTGTCTCTGTACATAGGAGATATAATTGAATATTTTTCACAGGGCTCCTGCCATGGAATGCAGTGCCAGGGAAAGCTTGTGGTATAACTCTGTCCACTATTTGCAAGACCAGAGAGGTAAGAACCAGGAAATAATCCAAGCTCTGCAGTAATGTTCTACAATTTTCCTGACATGAAGTGAAGATGACATGTATATCATTGATGCAAATCTCCTCCTATCAGTACCGAATGACCTATGACCTCTACATTGCTGCCTTCGCCGGTGCGGGCATCACTCTCTTGGCTCTGGTGAGTGATAAATGCTTCAGCTTGTGCCAATTTGGCTGCGCTTTCACAGTGGGGCACGACAATAGTGTTATGGCTCATGTGACTTAGTGACGCTCAAAGTGTAGGCGGCGAGGCATTTCAGGCCTCCATGACTGATGACTTTTGTACTATTGCCCTCTGTTCCTCTTTCTCAGCTGACACAAACATCATAATAATGCCGTAATGTCTGGTAGATCTCCATCCAGGCAAATGGAGCACCCATTATACTCGCATGCTCCATTACAGAAGCTGTTATACAGATTATATCTGCTATCAAATGTATGTCATTAGCAGTTAATCATATTTCTTTCTTACTTGGAGAGTTTCAGGCTGATTTCAGGATGATTCTTCCCCTTACATGTGTTCTGACACTTCCTGTCTCTGCTTGTCCTTCCATAGCTGACCTACACTGTGTCAACCACCTATAACTTTGCGGTTCTGCGGTATCTTGGGAGGAAGGGCATAGGTGCACGGTGTTAAGACTCACCAGCTTCCTGTCTGCTTTATCACTATTTCACCACCAACAAGGAGATCTAAAGGGACGGCGATAATTCTCTCCTTCCACATCATCTGCACAGAACCACCTGTGATCACGGACTGTTTGACAAAAATGTTGTCTTTTATATTTTTACTTTTCTTGTTGGGAAGAATGTTAGTTTTGATTTTTTTCCTTTTCTTATTTTGTTGTTTTCTTATGTGTGTGAGGTTTGTCTGCGGCTTTTACATGCAGTAAGTCTTATTTCAGGATTTTCGATGTCATGTCACCAAAATATTTGGAACTTGTTGCTCTTGTTGAGGTTAGTGTCTAAAATTCATTTCTGCTTCCCGTTGCGCTCAAAATACAAATAACACACCACTAATAAATTGACACATGTAAGAAAAAATCACCAACTTGCAACACATGTGCAGCTGTTGCCGAGAATGGGGATTATAGGTTGCCATGGCTACCATCCCTCACATCTGGTTGCCATGGTGGCAGACAAGCACGCATTTGCAGTCTCACGCTGACCTCAGGACTTTTCTCACGGGCTGGAGAAAAGCCACAACAATGGAGTCATGCCTGTTTTAAAAGCCAGCCAATAAGGAGCCACCTGCGCTAGGAGTCTCTGTCAAGGGTTATATTACATGTCAAGGGAGAGGGTCCCACAGACAAAGACAGCGTTAGGCCTCTCTAAAGCCTCAATGCAGCTCTTCTGGCAGCAACCACACACACGGCACCATCCACATGCTGCTGCATGACCCCCACCGCCCTCCGAATAATGGAAATGATAGATTCAGAGTGAGGGGACAGAAGGAATTTTAGATGATTTTGAATAGTTTCTTTCTGACAAAGGGAAATTCTTGTTTAGTTCTGATCTAGAAAGGTCTGAAAATTGTTTCTCTCATTATTTTGAGATGGCAAAAGCACTAGGTGCTAACTTACCAAGTAACCTCATAGTATTTGACCTAAAACACATTGTTGAGGTGTGACTCCCCTGCTGTTAATGCATGACTGAGGTACTTTTATAGAGATAGGACAGCTTTGTTTTGTCTCTAATTCTTTAGGAATGTTGTTGTAGTTATTGTATAACTATTTACTTACTGTAGCTGAAGTTACTACTACTATTACACTCTGGGTATTACTAACAACTTTCTGTAAAAACCTAATAAGTAGATTATTCTATTTGGTGGAAGGTTTACCCAGCTGCGAGTGGTGAATTTGTCAAGTGGCTGCTGGCTGTTTGATTATTTTTTTTTTGTGTTTGGTAAAATTTGATTAAAAAAAAACTCTTTTAAAGTATTTGTGCAGAGTTCCTCTGAAACCATTAGTTTGTAGTCTATAAAAGTGCAGTGTTTGGTGCAGTGTCAGTGTTTAACAGGCGCTCCACCCATGGCTTCCTGCCACATCAAGGGGCCAAGGTGTTTTGTAAGGTGTTTTGTATTCTCTCCTCTTGTTCGCAGGTACACTGTTCCCTGCACTTGGCTGTGAACCAAGTGTACCTGACGAAGCTGAGGCACAGGGCGAAAGAGGGCAGGAGAGGCTGTGGCCTGTATGGGAGGCTGAAGAGAGACAGAGAGACGCTGTGCTCTCCATACCCTGCAAACACGTCGGACATCTCCTGAGCTTTCTGTGGTGACCATCACAGTTGAGCTGGTCATCAAAATCATACTATTTTGTTAAGTGTTCAAGTTTATTGATACTTGGTAGTATTTGTTAAATTGATTCTCTTCATTATTTTTAATGTTTTTGATAAAATAAAGGCTGTTGTTACATCTAGTTATAAAATTGTACAAATGAATCGAATGTTTTTTTTTTTTTACTGAGCCAGAACAGAAGGCTTATTTGCTTTACTATTCTGCATTTGACCAGTGTCTATAGAATCTATAATTTCTCTATTTCCTTAAGTCAAAGATTTGAAAATATGTAGTTTGAAAGGCAGACATGGTCAAAAATAGCATACTGATTTCACAGTATGCAGTGCATGCTTGTTATTTTTTTTTAATGAAGAGGAAATAAACAATGTTCGCTGTCTCTCGGGTTCCCACACATACTTGGTCATTCAATGACATTCAAGGTCTTCTGCGATGAAATTCAAATAAGGTGCATTTTGGGGTAAAAATTCAAGACCTGCATTTTACTCATGATCTTGCTGATAAATAAGAGTAATGCTTCATTTTAACACCGCAAATACTGGGGCTTGTTCACTGATGGTGAAAATGACTGCAGAGAGCTGAAGTATACTGATTAATTTGAGTGACCCATTTAAATATATATATATATATTTTGTTTTCAAACTTTAAAGTCTTTTTTTTCTTTAACGCCACATATACTTTCATGAGTTTTCAAGGCACGAGCACAAAAACCACAGACAAGATAGTGTCTCCATTTTGGTATGCTGCATTGTTTTATTTGAAGCCAAACACTGGAGAGTATGCACCACTTTGCCAGCATGTTGGCACATCCAGTCTTATCCTCCGTAGTGCAAAAAGAGGAGTAGCGGGAGGGGGGGAGATCGTCCATTAGATATTATATAGCTATTTTTCACACAGCTTAAATCACACTTGTGAGCTGAGCACTGAGGCTTACCAGACGTTCAGTGTCATTTTGTACATTATAAAATGAAGGCCCTTTGCAAATTTACATAAGCCATTAATATGGACAGCCCAAAGAAATTAGTTTTTACATTCATAAATATTACAGCAACATACTGACATTAGACCGGGTTGCAGTGATATAAGTCAGTACCATGAGCGCAACATACTGTACGGTTATCCTACCAGCTTATAAGTACCCACTGATTCTCAGTAAACACTGGTAGGCTACATTATCTGAACAGGATAAAAACTATGTTACAGTAAGGAATAACATAATAATCTATCAGCCCTCATTTAGCTTTGAATTAATGTAGGCTACCTGCTTGACTTTGTTAAAATGCCCTATTCAGTTCACAGTTAATAAAATTCCTCTCATATGCTGTGAGTACCAGTACTCATACATTATAAAAGCTTTAACAGTAATCATTCAAGCCTACAACGAACCAAAAAAACATGGAATAAGTAAATATGACTGTACCTGATTGATTCGGTTCACTTTCACAGTGGAGCTCTTGTTGTGTTCCCCATTAGTCTGCACGCACACTGAAATATGATGCAATTTTGGACTTGAAAGGCAAATAATGCAATCTCAGGCTGAGAGAATACACAAGACCTCTAACAACACGGGGGAAAAAGGTATGAGAACATGGACCGTAACGAGAATAATGGCGGCTCTGTGCATTCAGGAGATGAAAAGATTTTGTCTTATTTGTGCAACGTGTGGTTGTTTGAGTAGCCTAAATATAAAATACTATTCCAGCAGCAATCAAAATACTAATATTAAACTTCGTTTGAAGCATTGAATATCAGGTATATTATTTTCTCCAGCCGTGTAGGTAAACAACAACGCCCTCTGGCCCATAGAAGTAAAACCAAAAGGGACAAAACCAAAATGTAGACCTGTATGTAAAAACGGTGCAATGAAAGTAAAGTACCTTCCATCTGAAAACAAACATCAAGTTGTATGTTTCGATCGATACTGTATGAACGAACAAGACAATGCACATATTAGTGGTAACAGCCTTATCCTTGTGCTCAGGCTATTTCACATTGAGCTGAGAGCACAAGCATACGTACTATATATCGATGCAGCACAGGAGACCTTCAGAACAGGCAAAGCTAAAGAGCTGCAATGTCGCGGCCTGCCTCGCAATCAACGAGGCAAACGCGGGATTACAGAAATGCCAAAATTATTATTTTTAAATATTCTTAATTTCTAATAATTTAAACCGCTTCTGTTCATCAGGAAAACTGCCCTTGTTCAAACACGTAAGCCAAATGTTAATAGCGCACGTCTGTAAAAGAAAAAAAAAAACACGAAGGAAGGAAAAATAAACAGCACCTTAACAGCAGCGTCAAAAGCAGTATTATTTTTGAACTTTGAGAAACACTGAACCATACTTCGTAAACAGACCCATGTATGTAAATGACGGAAAATAGCCATTTTCCAATAATGCCTAACTCGTACAAGTGACAGCTCAGTGGTAACAGAAAGAATACTCAAATGAGAGAGCTACAATAGCTCATACCAAATGCTTACAGTCAGAGCTGCAAATCGAAAGCTCACAAACAAACAAGGTAATCTTCCTGTTGAGTGCAGCAATCATTTAACTACCTCGTACATCAAATATTGGTCATTGTGCCGATGTTGGGATTTCCCAAACACAATATCTGCCTGGATTGGGAACACCTTCACTCACAAACACTGTCTGTGTCCAGAAACAACATTAGCTCTCCTTTTCAGCTGATCCGATAACAAGAAAAGGTGATGATGTGTTCAAGGTCTCTCTAAAACCCGGGAAAATCAGCTCACGGAGAGACTGTCGACCAATTACGAGACCAACTGTATGTTGCTGTGCCAATGGCAGAGTGTGGTCATTAAGAGAGGATTGGTATCTTTTCTCGCCCACTGTATCAACTAACATTTGTATTGTTTAAATTAAAATGAATGCTCTATTTGATAAGTCCCGCATAAGCGGACTAAGCTGAAGCTGGGTAAAAATGTTTTTGTGCAGCACTACTGAAAGCAGACAGGACAACGGATGAATGTGCCTGTTACCGTGCGCCTGTGCCTAGGTTAGAGCAATAATTCAACAATCTAAACACCAGCTGAATCCTTGACACAACCCTCCTCAGAGCAGCTGTATCACATCCACAGTATCTTTCGGTGGTAATGTACTCTGTAACGTGTACCTGCAGTATGTCTACCATAAACAATGTCTGACTGGCTCCAAAATCTGCCTCGGGCAAGATTAAACCAAGGTGGATTTGCACCTGACCAATCAGCAGCAAGACCCGCGAGAGGTTTTGCGGTTGCCATGGAGATCAATAGTGCTACTTAGCAGTGCATGGTCAATCTGGTCCTCAGCAGCCAGAACCTCCCTGACGGCTGCCTCGAATGCAGCTGTGACATTAGTGTCATCCTTAGCACTGGTTTCAAAGTAAGGGCAGCAACCGTTCTCTTCGCACCAGGCCCGCGCTTCGTCCTCCCCCACCTCCCTCTGCTCCATGTCTATCTTGTTGCCCAGCACCACAAAAGGGAACCGCTCGGGGTCTTTAACGTCCGAGTAGAACATGAACTCCTTCTTCCAGCAGCCGAGGTTCAGGAAGCTCTGCAGGTCGTTCACAGCAAACGTGAGCAGGCAGCAGTCGGCGCCTCGGTAGAAGGGCGTGCGCAGGGACTTAAAGCGCTCCTGGCCTGCTGTATCCCAGATCTGAAGAGTGACCAGGCGCCCGTCCACCTCCAGGTCCCGGTTGAGGAACTCCACGCCGATGGTGTGAAAGGACTGGGAGTCGAAGCGGTCTGTGACATAGCGGTTCATCAGGGAGGACTTGCCCACTCCACCGTCCCCCAGCAGGATCACCTTCAGCAGCAGGCTCTTCCCGCTCATCATGTTCCTTCCACCCAGCAAGGCCTCCTCACTGGGTTACGGGCCTCCGCACCAGCTGGCGGACCAGGGTCAATTTAACCTAAAAAGAGGAAGAATCGCAAACACAGAGACTTACTATTTGCATTCAAAGGGAAACGCAAATCACCTTTGGGGAAAAGGAAATGAAACTCCTGATGACTTCTCAGAAAACGTTCAACACCCAAACTAGTCTGTGGCTTGATTTCACTGATAATTCATAGATAATAAGAGGAAGAGACTACTGTTCCAGCGACATTTGTATTCGCCCTCAAATGAACCTTTCTCGGAAAACAAATAAAAGCCATATGAGAAATGTGCAATGGTTGACTAGTTTCAGTGACAGCGGTGAAGATGTCTGCCAAAGGTCTCTGGCTGAAGCTGTGGGCGGTATGGCTACTGCGCTGTTGTTTACTACATGACACAGTAATACTGACTCGTGAGAATCTACACATGTACTAAGCTTGTCAGCCATAGGCATGAAAAAAAAAAACATTAGTTACTGGACACATACATACAACAGGTAAAGTGTAGGAGTCCCACGTCACAACAACAGAGGAGCGTCAGGATCATGAGCTGACCCTGGAAACGACTACTGCACTTGCGCAAACCACAAACACGTACCAGATTGTTTTCAACCGGCCGGCAGCTAAAACGTTCGATTAAACCGCTTCGTCGATGGTCCCTGCGAAACCCTAGACGCCGAAACAGGTGAGAAACTTCTAAAATACATTAAAAAAACTTTCTTGCAACAGACAATACTACTGTGTAACAGCTTGGTCAATATCCCAGCCGATTAGCAAGCTAGCCGGCTAGACTGATGGCTTGTTGACATTCCATCTTGGTCAGGCTAACCGTTAGCCTCAGTGCACATGCGACTCAAAACAATTCTTAAAAGCATTGTACACAACAAAAAACAAACGTGAGGTGATATATCCGCAATTGAATGCATCTAATATAAATATAACAAATATGTATGTTCACTTACCCTGATCCTAATAGTCTATATTGCGTGATCTGCCCTGCTCCCCCCTACATCGGACTGAGGTTGTCATGACGTGCGCGCCCCCGTCTAGGAGCAGCACGTGCACACATCCCAGGCAAACCGAGGTCCTAAAGCCCGTGAAGTTAATGCATGTTCACATGGCGGCCATTTTCCTCTGACGTCACGCCCAGGGTTGGAAGCCGACGGCGACTCATTTCTGTCCAATGATGAGCCGGTGTAGCTGTCACGTGACAAATGAACGAACAGGGTCGTTCGAGATGAACTTGCGCCTCCCTTGGAAAGTGTACGAAATCAGAAGGAAGCAGCAGCGGGCGGTGACAAACAGCCACAGTCAAGTCAGACAGTTCCCAGCAGCCTTCAACAAATATACAGGAAGTCACAGACGTGTTTACATCCTATTAGATCCACCTGTAGTTTGCAGATCACAGCTGGATAGTTGTGGCTGAAATAAACTTTATTACTATGCAAATCAACTACACAAGATATGTTTGTTAACAGATTAAACCTTCATTGCACAACATACAACAACAATCTAGTGTTAAAAATTACAATTACACTAAAGGTTATCGTTGCCTCATGAGTCGGGATCAAGTCTGACACAAATCAATCTGTGATCAATTCTGCACAGACCTGGCTCATTTCGAATGAACCTTTTGCCAAAATGAACGAATTACTCTGAGACATTACTACTAGTTCATATCAAAGTGTAATTCAAATGGACGAAAGGCTCATGATCAACACACATCACTACTCTGGCTTCATTTGAGTGTTTTGTAATCTCTGCGACTTTATATTTCTACTCCACTACGTTTTAGAGGAAATTAGATTATTAAAAATTGCAGATTACGTTTCTGTATGCAAAACATACTTTCAACTTAAAATATGACCCAAAAGTAGCCTATATAAAGTAGATAAATGCCATGTAACATTGATACAATTATATAATCCGGTCCAATAGTATAACTATACTATTGGAAATAAAAAACAAAAAACAAGACCTTGTTTTTATATATTAATATATAAAAACAAGGTAGGCTGTAACACTTTATTTTTTGTACTTTCAGTACATTTTGTTATCGGTACTTCTGTACTTCAACCTATGGGGGAAGCTTTGCAAAGAACACTGTTTAAAGCAGAGCGCAATCTGTCAACTTTTCCCTTTAGAGAAAGATGGGTTTGACAATAATAAAGGCACGAAGCTGCAATTACCAGTCTTACAGTCTATATAAAAATAATCTTATATACAGTGGGAAATGTTTCTTTTAAGTCATTCCACCTGTTTTTATTTTTTATTAATTAATTTTTATTTTAAAAAAGAAAAACAACTTTATTATTATTATTATTATTATTTAATTAAAAGCAATTATATAAGCATCTTTTATTTTATGTACTCTATGTGCTCTAGGAAATTTTTGTTTTGTAATATTTTGCGACTAAATAATTTAGCTTTAAATGTGTCCAAAGTGAACACTAAACAGACGTGTGGCGATGACAAGACATTCAGCAGAGCAGTATACCCTCCGGGGCGGTAGGTGGCGCTGTGCAGCCTGGGTCAGTTTGCCTCTCGCAGAAGAAGAATCCAGCTGTTTGTATTCCCTCTTCACAGTTGGCTGTTTATCAGACAGCATCCTGTCATCAAAACCGAGTTGTACTGCGGACAGCGGCGTGTTTTGGGGTTTGAAGAATTAAGAAAACGCACCTTCATGTGTTTGCTGCAGGGACAATGGTAGGAAACGGTGTGAAATGTTTGGATGTTTGGATTCAGCAAAACAAAGCGTGACTTTATTTACATTAGACAGATAAGAAAGTTAATTGGTTTTTCTTTTTGAATTGTCACCTACTTCTATCTTGAGTAATGCACGCCTCTGAAATGCATTGTTTGTTCTTTTCAACCTTTGCAGATGGCTGGCAGAGGCAGGCTGGTGTCTTGTCTTTGTCTGGGGTTGTTTGGTGTCCTTTGCTGGGTCTGGGTCTCCTTTGCCTCCTTTCCAGACGATCAGCTTCCCTTGGATGCAGTGGACCGCGGAGCCTTTCAGCCCCAAAGTGCTCTATCGGAGATGGAGTTTGCCTCCATCAGTTCATACAGGGGACCCGGCAACAATGACCGCCGCAGCAACAAAGGGCTGCCCATACTCCTCTGGTGGAGTGGAGGCCTGTTCCCACATTTTCCTGGTGACACTGAACGCATTGACTGTGGCTCATCCTCCTGCCTGGTCACAAGCAACCGCAAGGTACCGGAGAAATGTAGCCATACGAAGCTTTTTACTGAAACTCTTGGCCGAGACGAAGGGAAGATGCATGCTCACATTAAATATAATTATCATCTGAAGTTGTTCTGCCAGTAATCTTGAGTTTGATCTTGAAAGGTGCAGCTGTACAAAAGGACAGCGTCCATCATCTTTTATGGGACAGATTTCCGGGCATACGAGGCACCGCTCCCTCGTCTCCCCCACCAGACCTGGGCACTGTTCCACGAAGAGTCACCCATGAATAACTATGCTCTCTCCCATGGAGCGGGAATCAGGCTCTTCAACTACACTGCCACGTTTCGCAGGGAGTCAGACTACCCTCTGACCCTGCAGTGGCTGCCCTCTCTGGACTACTTGCTGGCGCCGGTGGTCGTGTCCCTGGAGGAGAAGAACCGGCTGAGGAGGGAGGGCCTGGCTCCTGTGCTCTACATGCAGTCCCACTGCGATGTACCATCGGACAGAAACAGATATGTCCAAGAGCTCATGAAGTACATTCAGGTACGGTACAGAGATGTTCCTCCACAAAGATGCATGCTGGATGAGTGTAGCTGTTTCCAGTTTACTACCTGGTTTATTAAGACTACTTATAAACAACATGTGTGCTTGGTGCGCTGCAATCTTCCAATTATTAGAGCTAAAGAGCAGTTATAGTTCCCTTAATCCACATGCTGTAGCATTGTTGTATATAAAATAATCCAAAGCAAGTTTTGCAGATGTTGGTAGGCATCTCCTTTGTCTAAGGTACCAGTTATTCTTTTTTTCTTAAAAAAATAAAAATCATGGCACTTAAGTGTGATTTGTTGGTGCCTTGTTTGTTTCGATCTTATCCTCTGACATTTGTTCTCAAATAGCACTCTCTTTTTTAATTGCCTTGTATTGCCTCTGCTCTTGTTCTGCACAAACGTCAGGACACATCTCTGCTTGGTATTAAACATGGTTTTCCATAGTCTCCTCCATTTTGAACCCCAGCAGAGTCATTCTTTTCAATAAATATCAGTTTGTATCAGTATCTCTAGCCTAGCGTCTTCCTCGTTTCCACCTAGATACTCTTGTGCACACAGTAGGTCAAAATCATTCATCTTTACGTGAAGTAGCACAATAACACTTCTGTATAGGCTCTGTAAATATAGCCCTCAGTGTGATGTTTGTAAATTCCCATTGGGGAATGAAATGTTAAGAGTTCAATTAAAAATGTCTAATCAGGGTTTTATGAAAACCAGTGTGCCAGTGTGACATTAATAATCCCAACCGTTTCGGTAAGTAATCCCCTATCTTTCTCCTTTCTCACGTTATTTTTCCCTCTGTAGGTGGACTCCTATGGGAAATGCTTGAACAATAAGCCTCTACCTGAACATCTGGAGGACACGGCCACAGCTACCGGCGAAGAGCCCAAATTTATGAATTTTGTTGCACGCTACAAGTTTCACCTGGCACTGGAGAACGGCCTGTGTCCGGATTACATGACAGAGAAGCTGTGGCGGCCTCTCCATCAGGGCTGTGTGCCCGTCTATCGGGGCTCGTCTGTGGTGGCAGACTGGATGCCCAACGACCACTCCGCGATCGTCATAGATACGTTTCCCTCACCAAAGGCTCTTGGCGAATTCCTCAAACTCCTTGATGAGAACGACGACGAATATGCGAAATATTTAGAGTTCAAGAACCCCAGCCGCATTACTAACACACGTCTGCTGGAGGCTCTGGAGACCCGCGAGTGGGGGGTTAACGACATGAGTAAACCAAACTACCTGAACGGATTTGAATGTTATGTGTGTGACCAGGAGAATGCACGACTGGCAGCAGAACGAGCATATAGGAAAGCCCCTAAGAAGAACCAGCCTCCTCAGCCTAAAATGGCCAACAACTCTCACATGGGCTGCCCCCTGCCCAGCCCGGGGTACGGGCACGTCCAAGACTTACCTGCGGACGATGGGTGAGTTTGTCTTTTAAATTATTCAACTTGCCAGGAGTGAAATCGTTGCACTTTCTGTACTTTTAATGTGAATAACAATGTCCCGAGGGGAGAGAGATCCGTATATTTTAATGGTCTAATTAAAATGTCCTCTGCGATGAGCCTAATCTGTTTATATATCTGTCCGCAGATGGTTGCAAATATGGCCTCAGGATTACTGGCAGAGCCTGGACCAAGCGGAGGGGCTGGAATCTCTGATAAGACATAACGAGTCAGATCCTTCGCTGCTGTGGAAGCACATCCAAAACATTGCTGTGAGCAGAGCCAGAGGAAAACACTGACACAGGCCTTGAAACAAACAGAGGATGGAGCACATCCAGGATTGCAGGGGTGTCCCATATTATGCATCCCCTCTGTTTAAATGAGGGTAGGAAGCAGAAATTACTCATATTTGCACCTGGGCCAAAACTCGTTTACCCTTATGAGCAGTTTAGTTATACTATAACAGATTTTGATATAATATTCAGCTGACATTATACTTTTGTCCTTTATCCCAAGTTCAGTAATGGGAAAATAATGTTTTAGAGTGCTATATGCTAATATTTTCCAATCGTTTTACTACTATAACTGAGGTGCCATCATTGCCCTTACCCCGCCTTTCATTGTTAACATTATATAGATAGATAGATGTTCTTTATTGTCCACAAAGGGGAAATTCATTTTCAACATTAACTGCCTGCAGTGCAGTTGTTCCACGGAGGCACATTCTCACGGGAGGCAGATTTTCATTAGACTGGGGCAGAGCCAAAGACTTGTCCTCTGTACCAAGGGAGCTCTGCCTAACTGTGTGTGAAGACCATCAAGACAGCTGCCAGTGAACTGCATTAAATTCTTTACAGTTACTCAGCAGGTAGCCGACGGTTATTAGCTAAAGTCACATTAATGTACACAGCTGTTTTAAATGACTATGCAAGGAACATCATTTTGCCGAGAAATGTAACATTTAGCACATCTCCCCCCGTGAGAAATCACCACTGCATTTGCAAAGTAGATCTCAGGAAGAGCTCATCCAACGAATTTCTGTGGCAGATACTTTATAATATTGCCATATCTGTTGTCTGTTGCATGATGCTAACATCATGTTTATGTGCAATATGTTTTTTTTTATTTTTTTATTTTAATGCTTTTCTGAAACATGTAACCGCTTGAGACTCCAGTCTCAGACAGTATTGTGTCTACCAGCACGCTGCCTTTGTATCACATATTTATACCAGGATTATATAAATCGTTTTATTTTCTTAACAAAGCATACATGTGAACACACTTTTTTCAAGAAGTAAACATTTTGTAACATGACTACTATTGCTAAATTATAATAAGGTATCCCACTTTCCAGTATTAGTCTGTTCACAGTTATATGTAGCACATCATTGTGTACAGACATATCCTTCATAATTTACCGAGGCAGATACAGCTTTCACCACCAGGAAAAAGAAAACCAACACAAGCTTGTATAATATGTTTGAGAAATTATAAATTCAACCTAATGTAACAATCAACATTAAGTAATCATATTGTCTCTTTGATCGCCCTAAACCACACCGTAACCGAACATAGTCCAAACTTTGTGAAAGACCAGTTCTCACTTTAAATAGTCAAATGAACATGAAGGGAAGGGGACGAGGATACAAGGCTGCTGAAGAGCTTCGATAATCAATCCAAGGCTTTGGAGTAGCAGCCCTCGCAGTGGACTTTCCCACCATGTAGGAACATACTGTAGAGAAGGTCTCCCATTGGCTTACGGCACACAGCACACTGAGAAATTGGGAGAATGTTATTAGAAAATGTAATTATGAGAAAATACAGTGAAGATCAGTGATTTTGTCCTTGGATTTTGCTCATACTAATGTATTGCTCTTTGATTCATTGACTGGCAATATGTAATAGCTAAATAGAATTTGTATTTAAAAACGTCCATTTAGTTAAGTTATATAAGAAGACCCGTCATAAAACCACAAGTTGTAGTTCATTTTACTCTTCGGTTTTTGTACAGATTAAACAAACATAATATATAACGTGTTATATTAAAGCTTTTTATTAGGCTTCATAGCTGTTGGTAGAGGGGTTCTTGAACTATGGAGAGAGCCAGGCTAGCTCTTTCCCCGTTTCCAGTGTTTACGCTAAGCTAAACTATAACCACCTGCTGGCTTGAGAGTGGTATCAGTCTTCCCTAACTTGTGCCAAAAAAGTGAATAAACATATTTACCAAAATGTCAAACTATTCTTTTAAGGGGAACAAAAGCTCCAGGTCAGTCCCTTCAAGGACGTGCATGAATCCAACAATTTATAGTCCAATAAATACCAAATTGTGCCTTCAGCAGAACTGTGTCTGGTCAGACAGATGAATTACCTTGAAGCAGGCAGGGTGGCAGTTTATATCGAGGTGCTCGATGGAGATCTTGGCATCATTGCCCACCAGCTCTCCGCAGTATGTACAGGTGGATGACAGCGAGCCACTGGGGAAGACACAGCGATTAAGTTAGTTTGGCCACTGACTCAGCAGCTCTCATGCAACTGCATCTCTGTCTGGTAAAATAACCTGTTCCCCCTTTCTGTCCCGCGCAAGGGAACTTAAGTGTAAATAATCCTTTCATGTCCTCGCTTAGCCTCCTAATGAACAGGCTTGGTGGAATTTCTGCCCTACTGCTTATGAATATCTAGTTTCGTTAGAACTGCAAATAATAAGGCAGGAGGGGACAGGGCTCAGGCTTATAGCTGGTTTAAAACAGGTTTAGGGACTTGTGTTGTTACCAGGAGTAAGTGGAGGGGCTGCTGTGAGACTAATTGACAGCTTGATGTCAAATAATTAATAAATTTCACATTTATTAATAATAAATTGATGTGCAAATCCTGAATGAGGTGTAAATTTAAGTGAGAGTGCCGAGTGAAGTCAAAGTCAAAGAGCGCAAGTTTAAGTCGATGTATTGAGTGTATAAACATATCGGTCGGCTGAACTGAAAGCAGCTGAGGAGAAACAGATAAATGCAGTTGAAATGTCAGTTGTCGTGTAATTGGTGAAAGCAGTCATTTAAAGGGCAAGAGCTGAAAGCAGCTGAAGTGTCGGGGGAGAACGGGCTTCTTGTGTTATTACCTGGAGTAAGTGGAGGGGCTGCTGTAAGAGTAGCTGGTGGAGCTTGGTCTCAAATATTCTGACTCTCTGGAAAAAAGAACAGTTAGTAAGTCATCATGTTTTTATCAATATTGTTGAGTGATTGTGTAACTAATGTATTGGTCCTACCCATCGATTGTGTCTATGGCGTTATACAAGGACACCTCTGTTGCATTGACATACTCCTTCACGTACACAAACCCCCTTGAGCAGAGGCAGAAGAAGGAAAGAGTGAGTCCATGTGCAAAACTTAAAACACATATTAGCTGTCACTTTAATTTAAATGTCTAGTGAAATGACTCACTTTTTGGTCTCAGGTTCTGGTGTTTGGACACGCTGGTCTTCCTCCGTCACCGTCCTGGAGTAGGTTTCATAACTGGAGACAGAGTGCAGCAGCGTTAGTGTCATCGTTCACTCAGTGGCGACAGTAACGTGATGGGTTATACGGAAGGACTCTACATCTGTCAATTGTAACTCAGGAGATAATCGTTTACTGCCATCGCTTGTTAATGGCATGCTGTTTAACGGGCTGTGGTTTGACAAAAGGACATCTCTAATACACATAATTAATCTGACATCTGGAGACTGATAATTAGAGGGAAGGAAATGAGGGCAAATCGAAAGACAATGGGAAGGCCGATCTTGTCATTTAAAACGTCAGGAGTCTCTCTAGCCAGGCACCATACAGGAGCTGCAGGTAACTTTAGATCCTGACTGCAGTGTTAAGTTTTAAATTCATTTCATTAAATTAAACATTTATTCCACTCATAGAATGACAGTTACATTTAATATCCATACAGTACCACAAGCATTTTTACAGTCAGAAAAGACAAAAAAGCTCCGGTTAAAGGAGAAGTAAGAAAATCAGCAGACCAAATAGTAGAAAATAACACTCTGGAGAAAATATTCTTGCATTATGCTTTCTGATGTTAACAAAATCATAAACCTACCGATCCATAGCAGGCTCTGGCTCGCTGCGTATCTCTCTGCAAAGTAAAGAAAGTATTAGACTTTTACTTTAGCCTGTAGCAGTCAATAACCTAGCTGGTATCTAGTAAATAAGAATTCTGCGGTTTTTAGAAGTGTATGAGGCTGATCCTTCTGACTCACAGATCCAGAGGGGTCGGGGTTTATTGACCAGGTGTGGTCTGTTTTCTATTGTGCTGCAGCATTGCCTCATTCTGAGCCCTCCTCCTACACTTTGTAATGTTAAACATCACCTACATGCATGTCACGCTCTCAATTCCTTCTAATCCCCCCCAATTTTTGATCATAAGATGTGAGTTTTGAGAATTTCTAAAAAGTTTACCGACCTGATAGTGGTGATGGTTGTGACTGTCTGTGTATCCTCGGGGCTACAAAACAGAGGACATTCCTGCATTATAATAAGTCTGAGTGTACAGGTGAAGAAGTGACGGTATTAAAGTACAAATAACAAGTTGAGAAGAATTTGATTATTCTCAGACTGAGCCGTGAGGAAGTTTCATCTTCTATTTAGCTTGCTTTCCATTAAATGGTTCACAGGCACTGAATTTTAAGGTGCTATAATCACATCCTGCTACAATTGTGGAAAATAAAGTGGTTTAATATGCATTTAATGAGCCCAGCCACAGTGGAGATACCTTTCCTCCTCCTCCTCCTCCTCCTCTTCCTCTCCTGTAGTGGTAGTGATAGTATAGAGAGTGGGTGATGTCCACCTGTCCCACGGGGCGTGATTCTCAGTGGACCTGGAGCACAAACAAAGAACATGACATTGTAGCATAAGAGAAGGAGAAATTCACACTCTGCATATTGTAATTTAAAAAGAAAAAGGCCAGAAGGGATCTGTTTACCGCAGTTGTGAGGAAAAGCTGTAACAAATATATATCTGACCTATTTTTATCAGCACCAGTGCACAATGTTTTCTGACTCAGTGAGTAGATGATGCAAAAGCCTAGTTACTTCACTGTAGTGAAAGGGAAGGAGGTTACGGGGATAAAAGGAGCAGATATGCACACAGAGCTTTTAATAAAAAGATGACTTACTTTCTCTCAAACATGGCCAGCGTCTGTTGATCTTCAGTTTGGCCTCTTGGTTTGGCTTTTTGGCTGAAAGGGTACATACATTTAAAAGGCTTTTAGCACGTAATGGACATGGGTGGGATGCACAGATGAATGACACACAGTGGGGCCGCGTTGTGTGGAAGTGGAAGGGTAAATCACCTCTCTTCTGTGTTAGTCGGTTGAGGTGTGCTGGTTTCCCACGTGCGTGCCTGCTGAGTGCTGAGATTGGAGACCCAAAGAGTAGAGAGAGAGAGAGAGAGAGAGAATGTAAAAGTTATGACAGGTCAAGCATATCAGACAGTAATGTGTTCGGTTTGAGAGATTAATTTCTGCAGGTCCACAGTGTTCTTTTCCCGTATATTTCTAACTCATACATTCACAACACAATTGTGCACTACTTTTAATACCTTGTGCTGTTAGTGTTGAAAGGGAAGACGTCGGCGGCAAGGGATTCCAACGCCTTAGCGCTCATACTGTCAAACACACACACACACAAAAAGGTGGAACAAACATTAAACCAAAACATAAGAGTTTAAGAAAAACGAGGTGCTATAATGGCCAGGGGATTTAAAGCACTGAATATGAAATGTAATGTCTCCAGTTTAAGTCCGGCTGGGGGCTTTTGTTGCATGTCGTCTCTACTCATTTCCTGTCAGCTCTCTAATAAAGGCATAAAAAGCTTTAAGAAAAACTACAGGTGCACGCAAGTAACACATCACTGTCACACTGAACATACGTTTTTTTTTACTTCGTTTATATTTGTGAAATTAAATGAACTAAATGAAATTCAATTAGCTGATCAACAGAAATGTAATTGCCAGATATTTAGCAATTTGGGTTTTGGACAGACAAAACATACAATTTGAAGATGTCACTTTGGCTTTTTTTAGTTTTTTACATTTTATAGACTAAATGATTGATAAATTATTCAAAAATGTATGAACTAATTAAATGATAATGAAAATAACTGTTAGGTACAGCCCTATGGCACTTAATTGTTAGCTTGATCACAGAGAAGGTGTTGGATGAATGAAACTAACTTGGTTGCTGGACTTGGACTTTTGTTGATGGAAGTAGGTGTCTCGCTGAAGAAATAAAATAAATTCAACATTAGTGTATCAATGGGATGTAGCCACAATAATCAGTGTGTCTGGGTATGATAGCTGCTGATTATGAATAATAATTACTGCAATAACAGACAAAGAAGTTGTAAGTATGACATTAGTGGTAACATTATAGAATCAGTGCTACACACAGAGGTTAGAATATAGAAAAAGGGGAATTGCCATTATCATTCCAGTACCTGTTGATGGAAATATCTGAGAGGGGCTGGAGCAGGTCAGAGGAGCTGCAGTAGAGAAAAGTGGCTCATAATCAGAAACTGCTGCATTATGCATGCCGAGATGCTATCTGGCTGGCTGGAAAACAGTCACAGCTCCAAACCAATATGATTACCTGTTAGGGGATGTGGTCCCTATCGGATATGGATCAAACGGATCAGCCGAGCTGAAAAACAATTTCACACTGATTTCACTCTCAATTGTCAGCATGGCCCATCTTGTGTCGGAGGAATTCTGATCACATTGACTCATAATGGAAAGATTTAATGCAGTTTGAATGGTAAACAGAAATACAGAGGAACCCCGGGCCAAACTCAATCAAAATCAGAATCTGGACGTCTTTGACAAATGGAAAGACTATTCCGCTGCTGAATGGCAAAATCAGTGTATTTCATGTTGTCTTCACCTAAAATGAACCCTGATTCCACCAATTACTAAAAACTAGAGAGATCATTAATATTACCAACAAGAAAATCCTTCCTGAACAATTATTTTTATCAACCACATTAAACTTAATTTGCCTATTTAAGTCTTATTAATTCCCATTTTTTAGGCAAATACATTTTCTTTTCATTCTGTCAGGGGAGTAAACAATGTTTTAAACACATTTACATAGATAGCGCCCACGCTTTAACACAGACGTCCTAAAGCACCAGCTCATATGTAAATACACCTTGATTTAGTGACTTTGGTGGTCACATGTGAGCTCTGGGGATCTGGATAGGCCTTTTCGCTGCACGGAGGCAAGGAAGTAAAGTAAGTAGGTACGGATGAATTGCATGATGGGAAGAAATAAGAGGGCAAGTAGAGGTTAGTGTGGTTCTTCCCATACAGTATTTACAATGCCAGGCCTTTAGAAAAGCTTGAAACCCAATGAACAATTTAATGAGCATGAAAACCATCTCAATATAGTTCAGAACAGACTACGTCTTCTATGCGTGTGTGTGTGTGTGTGTGTGTGTGTGTTCTCATACCTTTTGTCAGTAATGATCACAGTTTTGGTGGTTATAGTGACTGTCTCTGTGGAGCTGGTGGGCAGAGAGACACAGCACAGTTGCAGGCACAGTTAGTATAAATCATTACAAGGCATAGGCGAATAGAATGCATTTCTTAGCAGGAACAGCCCTGCATAGATGGATAATTGTTTAAGAGCAGCCTGTCATCTCCCTCTACCTTGGTGTTTTTTTGGCCGTCTCATGTGTCGGTTTCTCCTCCTCTCGCCGCATGCTGAGGTTGGTGGAGACAAAACAAAGCCACAATACTAATCAGTACAGAACATTCTCTTCTATTTCCAGTTGCTCCGCAGATAAGACGTGGCTTTCTGCTTCAAAGTATTACTCAGTCGCTTCAGGAATCTGTTCCCTGCTCTAACACGGAACAGGGGTTAAAATAGAACGCTGGAAGTAGGGGAGCCCTGATTTATGGATCAAACTTGAGACGGATGGGATTTATTAAAAAGCGTGCACCTCAAGGAGCTGTGATGCTTGGCCTCTTCGTCTGTAGTGATAAAAATTAACGGTACACAAAGGAGGGACGGATGGGAGAGCAGAGGTCATCACAAGCCTGTCTCTTTCTCACTTGCGTGCCTCTGTGTTGATTACACAGAGATCATTAGCCAGTAAATCTACAGTGCAATTGGTCTAAGCTGGGATTGACTCACTTTAAACACAGAAGTTCAATACAGAGCGGAGTTTGAAATTGTATATCCAACTCATGGCATGGCAAGTTAAGGTCATGCTGATAAAAGGATAATTCTATGCATCGCTCTGTATTTGGGGCTTGGGTGGAAAAAGCTCTTTCTGTACCTGTCTAGTTCGCTAAGCAGATCCTGACTAAAGCGTCCTGGGCTGAGGGGAACAGGCTCCGCTGACTCCTCATAGCTGCGGAGGCGGAAGGAGGAGAGGAAGAGGAAGTGGAGAAGGTGATGAACAAAGGGGGTTTTAGGATTCAGAGGAGATTTCATAGAAAGAGCAGGCCAGTTGAGGTAGAGGAGAGGGAGATCATTAGAGGTCCAAGAGTGCCACCTTGTGGGTAATATTCAGAGAATTTCTAATGAGATTGCATAATTGCACAAGCGGTAAGAATGTATTTTGAACAAACCCGTCAGTGAAAGCCAGGAGATCTGTAGTTTGTACACAGTCGTTGATTGCTGGAGCTGGCTCCTTTTCAACACTGCAGACAGTAAGAGAAAAATATGTATCAGTGCACCTGCTTTGGCACATACGCACACGTCTCTATATTACAAGTACTACATTTAATCAAGTCTAATTTGGGAGGGCCTGTTGTGTGAGGTAGTTTTAGGCACCTGAAATGCAATGTGGGGTATTTTGTGATTACTGTGAAGTGAAAATGGCAGTTAGCCATTAACTGTTGCTGTTCTTGCCAACCCTGGTATGACATGAATGAGGAAGTTGTTGGTTTTGTATCTGTACTCTATGGCCTGACTCTCCACTGAGCCTTCCTTTGCCAGCACTGGCTCATCATCCTTAAAGCTGGAGAGGAAATAAACTCTCATTTTCAGATGACGTGTTGTTGGGGCTGGAGGCACTAACATAATCATCTTTTCCTTTTTTATTTTTCATATTGGTTTTATGCTTTTTCTTTCCAGTACCTGGTTGAACTTGTGTCGAAGGAAATGAGGGTATCAGACAAGGCGGTGAGTGTGTCAACACTGGAGCTGTGGGAGTAGATGAAGAAAAAACAGATGTCATTCCAGGGCAGCTTTCGTGTGAAAGTGTAAAAAGAAAGAGCGCTAACATACCATAAACATACGCAAAGAAAATCACCTGAAAGCGCTTTTAAAGCCTTCATATGGTTTTATTTTAAATGAATGTTAAAAATATATATTTTTGATATATTTTTGAGGCTCAGACTATGCAGTGGTGGACCATGTTATATTACTATATATTAAGGTACTGAATCATTATCACTGATGCATCAATGTGTAGCTTTTTACTGTTGTATTTGGCTGATGTGGCGCAAATTTGAGCTACTTATAAAATGATCTATAACAATGCACAATATTTTGTATTTAAGTTGATATTAAGTTAATCCTTTTATGTAATATCTTTATACACAAGTTTACTAAAGGTGAAATATATGTAGTACATAAAAAAGAAACATATTTCCAGCTGAAATGTGTTTGAGTATAAGTTTAATGTAGCTTGTAATCGTACCTAAAACCCTAAAACTTTGCTTTAGTAAATGTACTTTGTTACTTTCCACCACTGACACTATGTTACAATATGTGGCAGCACTGATTTTGATTTGTGGAAATCTGACCTTGGCTTTGAAGATGATGACGGTTTTGGTTCTGGTTTTGGTTCCGTCTTCACAGTGATCTCTTTTACAGGGGCAGGTGCAAGTGGGACAGGTAGCACAGGCGTAGGTACATGCGCTGGCGTAGGAGACACTGTCAAGGCAGTGAGTGTGGCAACACTGGAGCTGTGAAAGTAGATGGAAAACAGACAGATGGCATTCCAGGGCAGCTTTCGATCACAAATGTGAAAAGAATGAGAATCAACATACCATAGATATTTTCAGAGACAATCACCTGAAAGCATATCTTAAGCTTTCATATTAATGTGCTCCATTATACGAATATGTGGGCAGACATTACGTTGATGTTTGAGGTTCATTGTCACAGTGTAGATATATGTTATACTTATGTTAAGAATATGCAGTGTTGAGTATTTAGTCCTGCTTAAGTAAAAGTATCAATACCTGAGTATAGAATTACTCGATTTAAAATTTTTAAAATTTTACTTTTACTAAAATAGTATGAAAGAATATTGTCAGCTAGATTTAAGTATCAAAAGTATTTAAAGAAATGTTTTGCTCAATGCAAAAAAAGGCCCCTGTGAGTGTTATATTACTATATAATACATTTCAGAATCATTATCTGATGATGATTAACTTATGCATCTTTCTCAAGATCAAGTTCCTGTAAATAAATAGTAACTTTGTTACTTTCCACCACTGACACTATGTTACAATATGTGGCAGCACTGATTTTGGTTAGTGGAAATCTGACCTTGGCTGTGAAGATGCTGACGATTTGGGTTCTGTTTTTGGTTCCGTCTTTACATTCTTCTCTTTTCCAGCAGACACTGGGGCAGGTGGAAATGGGACTGGTGGCACTGGGACAGAAGGTGCTGGAGCAGCAGACACTGTAACAGGAGGCGCGGGGGCAGCAGACACTGTAACAGCAGACACTGGGGCAGCAGACACTGTGACAGGAGGCGCTGGGGCAGCAGACACTGTGACAGGAGGCGCTGGGGCAGGAGGTGCTGGGGCAGCAGACACTGGGACAGGAGATGCTGGGGTAACAAACACTGAGACAGGTGGCACAGGGGTAGAAGGTGCTGGGGCTGCAGACACTGTGGTAGGAGGTGCTGGAGTAGAAGATGCTGGGGCAGCAGATACTGAGGTAGGAGGTGCTGGGGCAGAAGATGCTGGGGCAGCAGACACTGGGGTAGGAGGTGCTGGGGCAGAAGATGCTGGGACAGCAGACACTGGGGTAGGAGGTGCTGGGGCAGAAGATGCTGGAGCAGCAGACACTGAGGTAGGAGGTGCTGGGGCAGAAGATGCTGGGGCAGCAGACACTGGGGTAGGAGGTGCTGGGGCAGAA
>JAVQJL010003496.1:0-22625 GCA_036024295.1 Nannoperca obscura
CCCCCCCCACACACACACACACACACACACACACACCTGGAACAACGGTCACACAGGATACTGATGAAATGCAAACATTATAGTGGCATCGTGATACAGAATATAAGTGAGAATATGAACATTTGCTTGATTTCTGGTGCTGCACAACAGATTTCTGTGCAGACTTGAACTATATATATATATATATATATATATATATATACACAGCTAAACTATCTTTAAACCTTGGATTCTTACAATAACTCGCCAAGTCTCGGCAGGAAACGTGCTTCCCAGAGCCGAGTTATTGCAGACTCTCGTTTGCTGCACTTCAGACCTGTTTGTTGTCAGCTCTTGTGCAAAGCAGGTGTGTTTCGGGTCATTTTCTTTGCTGGAGATCAAAGGACAGCTCAGCGACTTGTGATCCTCCTTTCTGTGGATTAAACATTACACTTTTATTCATGCATACATAGTGTCATACTGAAATGAGGTATATGCAAACAAGTTTAAAAGAAATCAGAAGGGAAAATATGATTTCTAGGATCAGTGAACTACTGGAGTTTGTACTTCTGTTGTGGTCATTTATTACTGTTACCAGAACTGAGCTCTATCTGCAACGATGGCACCTGTTAATTATGAACTTTTAGAAAAGAAACTGTTTACAATCAAAAACAAAGCGGTCAGTCGTGTCACACTTTGCAAAGACTGTGTTCTTGGACATACAAAACTTGTCAAAGTCATTAATCTAACAACAATGTTGCATTGCTAATCGGCAGAACAGATTTTCAGATTAAAACCTTGCAGCTATGTTGTTAAAATCCGCACACACAAACGTTTCATCTAATTGTAATCGCAATTTACAGATGTGTTGTACGCCTCTGTGTGTTGTATGTCGGCCGAATCAAAGTTTGTATCCTAATCATTCGTCAAAACAGTTAATCGCATATAATCATCGATCCGCCTTGGCCAGCGAGCACGATAACGTCAAAGTTACCCGTTTTTCCGATCCAGTCTGGTGTCAGACTCCACACAGAACATTGAACGGGACCTATCGCGACCTGGTTAGAGCTAAAAGCATGAAGCCGATCATCACATCGATGCCAAACAGCAGGTTCAGGATCTGACATGATTATACGAACACACATGTATCGTTAGACAGCCCACCTCCAGGGAAACCTCCGGGTCGGCTGCAGAGCCGCCGCCGCAGTGCGTTGTTCTCCCCCGGTTACCCGACGTACAGCAGGTGGCCTCGGGAGGCTCCGGTCGTGTCTGTCAAGCTAACAGGAGTTACTTACACAGGTACCGGAAGCAAAATGCACTGCCTTCAAAATTACAGCACCAGATGTTTCCACTGGAGCATTAATTTAATTCTTCTGGATCTCATAACCGGAAGAAACTGTCGTGAAATGGCTAGAAAAGCATTTTAGCTGGCGTAGCTGTCTCGTGTGCGTTATTTTAATCCAACTCTTGTTTTGATTTGTACTTTTTATGGCTGTTATGATAGTGTTTACTGTTTAGAGGCAACACAAAAACATGTTATTATTGTTTACTAAAACTGTCACCCCGCGAACCAAATAAATACAGAATAAATCTCATGTAATCAGGAAAAGGTGAGATTCATCGTAACAAAAGTTGCTTTATTTTGAAAACTGTCGCGGAAATGAATACGTTGTAAGTTCCGTGCTGCTTTACACAAGTTCCTGTTGATGCCCTGTGGTTTCCCTCCTGTATCACCGACTGCCACCTGTTGCCACCGTGATGCAAACACACCGTTAAACCACGTGAGCTCAGGTGAAGATGCGGAAACACACCGGTGACAACAAGCAGCAGTGTACAAGAAATATACATGTATAAAATATGAGAAAAGTGTTAAAAATAAATACCTACTAGAAGTAAAGCAGCAGTCAAACATCACAAAGGGATCAAGAAATGCCAAACTGGTGAGAATAAGTAGTGTCTGGGTGTCCAGAGGATTTCTCGAGCCTCTGGTTTACATCTTTCTCCGGTCATGTTCGTCTCAGCAGATTGTCAAGTGGCCTCTGGTCACTTGTTTGCAGCTGCAGGCGAGTCTCGCCAAAATGTTAACAATGCTTCACAAACAGGAAATGGCAATCTAAAGCTCGTTCACAACTCTAAAAACATACGTTAAGCTGAACTTTGCGTGGAGGAACAGATAACTATTAATTATTATTAATTACACACAATAACAGATCTTTATATCTTATAAAGACAACAGCGGTAACACGGACTGATATATTCCAAGATGAGCTCCACCAGACACTGAATTAAATTACATTTAAAAAACAATAAGTGATACACCCGACAATGAGAGCAATATAAGAGCCAGTTAACATGGAATGTAACATGGTAAGTGTTCAGCCATGCCACTGGACTATATCAGAGTACACAGAACAGATGAAACCATTACTAAAATACATATCTGGTATTAATACATGTGCCGGTACATAAGTCAGCACTTAATCCTCTGTTTTATTTCAAATCTACTGCTGCAGCACAGAACCAACACGCTTTCTGCAGGAGCAGCTGGTTCTGTGCACATCACGCCTCCAGCTGCTCCTTCAGTGGGCGACAGCAGGAGTGTTGTCGCCCTGAACCGAGCCTCTCAGCTTCAGTCCCTCCAGGATGTCCAAAATCATTGAGCACTTCACAATACCCCCGTTACACACTCCAAAATAAAACCTGGTCATCCACTCAGGGAATTTTCAGCATCGCGTTAACGTTGTTTTAATGCAGCTACAATCTGAACGTTGCACATCCTCAGCTCAGATTGTATTTACATTTATATTGAACAGCTCTTCTTTTTATTATTATTGTACATTTTCTATTTAGTGGTTTTATTTAATTTAGTCTGTATATATCTGCTCTTGTTGGCACCCACGCACCAAAAAAAATTCCTTGTATGCGAAAACATACATGGCAATAAATCTGATTCTGATTCTGATATAATCTAATAATACACTTCAAAAGGGCATATTCTGCATAATGACTACTTTTGATACTATACTTTGCTGTAATAGAGTATTTTACACTGTGGTGTTACTTTTACTTAAATGGGATGAGAGCACGTCTACCACCTGTAAACATGCAAGTCTACTTCACTGAAGAAATGCACATAGACTTGAACAGTTCTTTGGGTATTTAAACAGAAGTTGCGCTTGAGGGGCCTCTGGCGACAGAGCAGAGTACTGCACCGCTTATAGCACAATTAGAATATTTAAACACTTTGCTTGTGACACTACTAAAGTACTCTTTCTTCAAGTAAGCTTACTTCGCCTAGAGTCAGGAACTTGGGTATAAATTCACTCAATCAAAATCGTCATGTATTATTCTTCATTAAAGCTTCAGTCAAAATCTTCAAGGTCCTCCGTAAAAACCCTCTTTAATTGAGCCCCTTGTAGCCAAAACAGGAAACATCTCTTCTAAATACTAAACCAGACAACTTTTAATTTATTTTTATTACTTGAAAGCATGGGGATGTAGGGTTTGACCTGTTGCGTAACGGCTTATTTCTGTCTTTTCTCTTTTGCGTATGTTATGGGTTTCCTTTCAACTTTCCACCCACTGTTTCCAGTTACAGTAGACCTCTGTGGTTTCTCTGCGACTTGATTGGCTGGCCCGCTCCGCTAGCTGAGCGGGTGTGGAGGGCTTTATAATAAATCTTCGGTCCCGCTGCTTGTTAGTTGAAAACCGAACCCAGACACACGGCAGCCCGGTGGAGCCTTAATATCACACTGTTCCAGCATGTCCTCAGACATTACCGCAGGTGAGTTTCAACGACTTGAGCCATTAGCTTAGTTTCAAATAAGAAGGCAGTGATGGTGAATAGGCCTATGACAAACAGCTAACACCGGCATAGTGTTGTCACATAGGCTGCAACCTCTATTTGCACCTTTTATAACTTACCAAACTTTGAAGTTTGACTTGCTGTATTTGCTAATCATATTTCCCATAGGGGACTGTTAAAGCGGTGTCATATTTATGTTAGCCTAATAAAATAACTTTGTGATAAAATGTGTAAACGGAAGTATGTTCATCACATACTGCATCGGTTATTTTATGACAGAAATGGCCAAAAGTGTGGTTTTATCGCAGCACAAAGCATAGAACTTAGACTTAAAATGTAATATTTGTTTATCACAGTTTGCAGACCAGACCAGGTGTTTTATAGGGTTGTAAGATGCTTTATATGCCTTATGGACAATTAGGTTTATTTTCACACATCAAGTTATCTGATACAACCCACTGATAATAAACGCCAGTGCACATGGCTTTTATTTAATTTCAATTCCCACCCAGAAAATATTTGTTATTTTAGAAGTATATATAAGCTTATATTAAATCTAAACATCAGCACATACATTTAACCAGGGTTTAAAAATGATATGTTTTCAGGACTTTGCATTCTAACATAGCTTGTGACGATCTTCACATTTTCTTGCAGTGGAGTAATGTGGTTTCTCTCTTAACTGCTGTCACATTTTCCGCAGAATTGGAGCTCGAGCTGGATGACTTGCTGCAGGAGTTCCAGGATGTGGTGAAGGAGCTGAAGGCCCCCTCTCAAAGCAAACCTCATGCGTACCAGTACGTCTTGCAGGAGGCCAAAAGTCGCACAGGGCTGGGGGACGACAGCGGAGTCGAGGACTCGGATTACAGTGAGTGAAAAAAATGTAACACTACAACAGTGTTACTGCGATCAAAATAATGTTCGCTCATTGTAAAAAGTGTGTGGGAAGGAAAGGTGTTATTTAGTGCATCATTTGCTGGTGGGTGAGGTTGTATGGAGTTCCCATGGGTGCCGTTTGAGCCCCTTTATCAGCCCAAACAACTGCAGCTTGACACCTTTAATTTGCATGAAATTAGTGGTACAAGAGGACACATCCCTGTACACTTTTAGTAAAGTGGCTGTTTGGCTCATGACAATAGCTGTGTACTGGAATGAACTGCAATTATGGATAACCCATCTTCTGTAATAGTTTTTTTGTTGTTGCCGCTGCCATTGTGCGTTTGTCGACGGTTATGAGATAAAGAAAGTGTGTTTTTCTGCTCCCATGCGTCGTCATTATTGAAAGTATTTCAGTCCCCTAATGTTTCGACTGGCAGGCCTCTTTCATACTTTGTCCTTTGGGAGTCGCTAACAGTGAACATGTGTTTGCCTTCACTTTTACTGCACGTTATCGTCATTGTGTGCAACTCCATTGTGTTAAAATTGTTGTCATTTGTTGTTGTTGTTGTTGTTGATAATTTGCATGGGCTGGCCTTAGTGCCTGTCTTCCGTTTATTATCTCCACCCACTCCCTCATCGCCTCTCTCTCTCCCCCCAGGCAGCGAAGCTTCTTTGGGAAACAGTTTGAACACCAGCGAAGAGGAGCTTCACACAGCAGGCATAATGCTGGCACCGAAAGGTACTAGAGGCTCCCATCAGCTCCATCTCCATCCAGATAGCCCCTGTTCTTACAGTGATCACTATCACTTTTGCTGTGATCACTATCACAACCCCACAAAAAAAAAACGCACTACATTAGGCTGGGAGCTCTTTTGTTTTTACACAACAAAGCTCCTGCCGCCATGACTGTGACATCTCAGCACCCCCCCCACACACACACACACTTTCCAAGTCTCCTGCAGGGGTTATTTGTGTTGTTATGCAGTGGAGAGACTGACTCAGGTGTGTGTAAATGAATGAGAGCTGTTTTCTTGCATGCAGACGCACTGTGTTAAATCTCAATGGATGAAAACAAGAAAGGGACCAGGAGGTGCCATTCACTCGGTCTGCGTTTACACAGAATACTTTGAGATATTTACAACAGAGGTCCTTGTTGGATCCATCGAGCTATCCAAGTTTCATAATGCTTAAAATCAGCTTTATCTCAGTGTGTAGAAAAGAAGCAGAAAACGACTTTGCCGGTTTAAAAGCAATTTGGTTCATACGTAATTCTGAGACTTACAGCTTTTTGGTCCAAAGGAAATACCATTGAACTGAGCTGCGTTTCTCCAGGAAAATGTTCCATTGCTGTTTTTTTTTTCTTCATCTAAAGTTTCTCAAATTCCTTTTCTTTCTGTGCTCATTCTGCAGCCAAGCTGGGAGACACAAGTGAACTTGAGAGTTTTATCAAGATGCTGGACCAGGAACTTGCAGGTACGTATTTAAGAGAATTACACCCCCATATCACTTAATATTTTCTTTATTCTTTATTCCTTTTGCACTTAAGACCCCAAGTCAGCAGGCTGCAGTGTATAAAGGTGGCTGAGAAGATGACAGAGTGCATGTTTTTTACACATTGAAAAACAGAGTGCGTAGAAGTAGCCACTTTGTTTCTAACCAGTACTACCCCCCCACCTATTTATCTCTGAGCACCTCTTGTGTGTAAATGCCGTGTCTGGGGACTCAGGTGGACTATCTGCACGACCTTTAGTGATAATAGCATACTTGACTACATGAGCATCATGATCCTGCTATCAACACTAAAGCAGCTGTGTTTCAGAGGCCTGTGAACACATGCAGGGCCCTGTGCACACACTCAAACCACAATGAACATAACATACATCCGCGGCTATAAGTGGCCTTGATGCAGAGAAAATGAATGTTACTAAATTAATTCCAACTCCTCCTGTATCTTCACAAGGCTCACTTATTAGTTATTTGCATGTTTGTGTGTGTGTTAATATGCCTGTGTGCTTGGTCTTTTACTCTGGCTCCTGAGCTTTTGTTGTTTTCTCTTCCTCTGTCTTTTGCAGAAATGTGAAAAGAGACAGAAAGCGAACCACGGAGAGGGGGGAGAAACAGGCTGGGGGCGACATGGCTGGCTACCGCAGAGCAGACAGGCAGATATACACCAGAGCAGATCTGAGGGAGCAAATGCTTCCCTGGCTGCTCCAGGGGAAAAGGTTAACATCAGAAATTAAAAGGGCATTCCATTCCTAAATGCAAGAACACCGTCAGACCCTTGGCGACGCCTCGTCCAGCCGGCAAGACGACGTCCCTGCAGCATGAGATCCAAGAAGTGTGACATATTCAAGAAACTAGACAAAACTCCCATCTGCTGGAGCAGAAAAAGAAATCGCTGCATAGAGTATAAAAGCATGTTCATACCACATTTGAAATTCCCAAAACTTCTATGCCAGTAAAGGGCCCTAAATCCTCACTGCCGTATTTATTTTTAAAGGAGGCAGATCTTTGTTTCAGTTCAGAATTGCAGATGGCACTTTAGTTTTAAACAAATTTCAAGTCCAAGGGACTCAGATCTGCTGTGTACTATCAAATGTCATTTATGTGCTGATGTTTCCAGTGTACAGTTCTTGTTAATATTCTTTGTTTTTTTATACATAAAGTGTTGTACAGATGAATGCAGGTATAAATAAAGCAACATTTGAATAGAATTTTGGAATGTATTTCATTTTTGTTTTGGATATATATAAAAGTAAATGTAATCGTGTTTCAGATTCAGTGCAGATAAACTGCTGGTCTTCTTGGCCACATCTGATTTTAAAAACACACCGTGTCGAAAGCCTTTGACATTTCTAAAAAAAAATAGTCCTGACAGTACTGACAACAAATTATATTCAATGTGCCTACACCTTCACTATCCTCTAAATTGACTGTTGCTACTGTCACACCACATGTCTCAGGAACCCTTCACCCACTCGTCTTAGTATGTGCCTATGCTTCCTGTATGTCTGTTGTTATTACAGTTTCACTTCTGCCATCAAATCAGGAAACCCACAAATTTAGCTCCGACACGATGTGCAGACAGTTTAAAAAGGAAGTGCGTCAACTTCTGCTGTGAGAAACAATACTCATTTAGACTTTGTGCTGTAATACTTCTGCGGGGGCTTTGACTCTGCCATAACTTATTCCCACAAATCCAAGCTTTGAACTGAAGGAAGGAAACTGTTCTTCTTTGTTTGAGTCGCCTGTAAAAGAGCATCTTAGCAGTTTCCTACCTGTGACTTGTCCATCACGCTTGTTTTTATATTCTGCTGTCGTTCCACTGTAGTATAGGTCTACGGGGTGTCATCCATTTACAGGTGTCTCCTCCCTGTTGTCAAAGCAACGCTGCTTAGAGAAACAGACAGGGCTAGGGTGAATGCCGTGGTTGTAGGGTATAATTTTTCACTTGCGACTTGTGATTTTACATTTAATGACATCAGTGGTATAATCCAGTTGAAGTATGCAAAATGATTTTAAGTCTGCTGGATAACTGCCAGATTTGATTTGAGGATGAGGCTGAACGAGGAACAACAAACAACAGTCAACAATCTCTGAAATATTTCGCTTCACAGCTTATTGTAATCACACATGCGACTCTGCTTTCAGGGTGATGAAAGCCGAGAAAAAGTTTTGCCCCCTTGGAAACAGAGATGTCAGGGACCAGCAGTTTATTGAATTGTCATTGTTTTGTCCTTAAAAATCCACAGACAGCTGGTTGATACAACCCTTCATCTATACCACCGGCCCTGATGATATATTGTGGAGGGACTGCTTGGGTGCAACTGCTTTTTGACATCATGTCAGTGGCAGTGGCCAAAGGAAGGAAGGCTGGACATTTAAGATACTGTTCCCTGTCTGTTTATGTCTCATTAAAAGACACTTTGTTCAGAAAGTTCACTGCTCTGAACTCTGGCCAAGTATTTAACCCCCCCGCTGACCGGGACAAGAGTTGGCGCTGGACTGGGGAGAGAGGGGGAGTAGTGAGCGCAAATGAGCTTAAAATGTGACATTACTGCAAAGCAAAGAGGAATAACGGGAGCACAAAGAGACCAAAGGGGGAAAATGAGAGTGTTCAAACAATAGGGAAATACAAAAGGGTGGCATAGAGTAACCTGCTCCTCTTGTGTTGTCTGTTCCACTTAGAGAAAGGCAAAGATGACTGATTGAGGCCACAGCTGTTCAGGATAGTAACAACGTTGGCTTTGACATGGTGGAACTTCCCTCACAAACAAAGGACACATCCTGTTTTCAGAGACCAAAGACGAGGAATTGCAACAATGCAGGAAATGTGACGGTGGACAACAGACGAAACTGAAAGGCATTTGATTGGAATTCTCCCTGTGTATGTGTATGTCCCATGCTGGTTTTGTAACAGTATGTTTCAGATCTGTAGCTCTTTTTCCCGACTGGTACTTGACATCGCTGCTCTAATCCATATTGTCATTTTGTTGTACATGAAAAACCCCCCGCAGCTAATTATGCTGTATGATTCTTATTAGATTGCTCTTCAATGAGATCTGATGTAATATATCTGTTTGTCTTTTGGGAACACCTCCCCATTGTTTAGCTAATTACTATGAGACTGGTATTTGATTGGCAGTGCATCCAAGTAAGAGGCCAGTATGTCAGCCAGTCGCTTTGTTTAGATAACGAACAGAGTAAATGATGAATGAACTGATTTCATTAGCTGATAAATTAAAATGAATTGATGTTATGATGAGACGGTGAATGGTCTTGAGAGATGAAGACATGATAAATATCATGTTGTCCCCCTTTCAGCCCTCACCTATAGACTCAGGCATCTTGGTAATAAATGTCACATAGACTTAAAATCTCTACACAAAATGCTGGTTTGTTTTAGGCTAGTTAGCAGGCTAATGAAGATGTAATTGAGTATAGCAGAAAGGAGACACTTGTTATTATCAGACAATGAGTAAATGAAGCAGAGATATGGCCTGTGCAGTCAGGCTATCATGGCCGAGATGAGTGCAGCATGCAGAGCACGCAGTCTTCTGTCATCTGCCTGATGAGAGACTGGAGCAACGCCTCTCCCCGGAGAGCTCCCCAAATGGTCCAGGCTAACAACGCTCTCCCAAGGAATTAACTGGCTCAACCGCCCAAAACACACACACCCGACCAACCCACAAACACACACACACACACACACACTGAATTGTCAGATTCTGACGGGGTCTTACGTAACTGAGGCCAGTCCCTGAGCCCGGATCAAGGACTCAGATCACTGCTTTGTTATTCTCCCAGAACTCACCAAAGGCAGAAGGAGAACTTGAACCATAAAAGGAGGTGGTAGTGTGAAATAATATCTCTCATATGACATCACTTCAAAGTCGTGTTAGAAATTGGTGTAAGCCATATTTACTGCAAAACCATTTTTTCCCAGTTATTTTGATAACAGGATTACACTGTCTCTATAATATAACAGTGTATAGGTCCACCACTAGGTTCTGACTGAAATATCTATGGGATGGCTAAGTGCCACCTTGAGGTTGACATTTTTTGGTTTTGGGTGAAATGTTTGTCATGAAATTTGTAACATTTGTAACAACATCCTCAGGTCAAAATGTCAGTTTGTCCAATGGGCTACTTTGTTTATGACCAAATACTTATGACCAACTAATGGCGTTCCTATCAGCCTTAGACATACTTTTTGTGAATTAGCCAATATTAGCAAGCTAATGTGCAAAACTAAGATGGTAAACATGGTAAATATTATGCCTGCTAACCATTAGCATGTTAGCATTGTCATTGTGAGCATGTTAGCATGGCTGTGGAATGTTGACATGCTAAACTTTTATATATATTTGTATAAGCAAAATAAGCATTTTTTTGTGTCTGTTAATGTATCATAATTAAGCACATTGGCCTGTTTTTCTTCTGTGTTTACAAAAATCAGTGATGTAAACAAACCTTTCACAGCATCAGAAAACAATACTGCCTTAAAGTGCTTAAAGTGAAACAGATCTACAGTGCATGGTACCCAAATCATTCAGGAAGAATGAAAAAATCAATACTCCCTCATTTCGAAGTCATTAGTGCAGTGGAAACATTTTAATGGCTTATTTGGAGTTTCGTGGTTGCATTGACGAAAGTCTCTACCTATAGCCATGTCATTTCCTGTTTTGCACTATGCACTTCCCAGACCTCATTGTATGGAACAGGAAACCAGTGTTATAACATTCAGAGGAGTTCATTCCCAAAGAATGTGACTCATCCAGCCTTCCCTGGACTTCAAATGAGACATTACATCACTGCTGACTGGGGATTTCTTAACGCCACTTCACCCTTCTTCTTTCAACTCAGACAGGCAATTTCGTAGAATTCATTACTGAAACTCAAGCAAAGAACGTAAAACTTATCAAAGAGCTCAAATGTATTTTCGATTCTTGGATTTTGGAGAGTCTCTGTATTTAAAAAAGTGTCCAATTTAAGCACAAGTTATATATTAAAGACCGGTGGAACCAGGGGGAAAAACAAGCCATGAGAAGATGTGGATGTGTGAATAGAAGTGATGGTGAACATGGTTTTGGCAAATCCCAATAGGCATGCTAGTGGCTGACAGGAACAAAAACTTTCAATCTATTTTAGAACAGGGAGGGTGAATATGCATTTGTTTCCAATTATGTCTAAACACTGGAGGCAAATGGGCCTGTTTTTTGAGATGTGGTGGAATTCAAATTAGATTCCCATCACCTAAACTATTGAATGTTTAAAAAATGTTTTGTTTAAGTGTTTTGAGGTCAATTATTTATTTAACTTTATAATTAAGTATTAACAATATCTGGGTCTATCTGGATAAAAAAAAGTACCATGCAAACATTGATTTAATTCGTCAGAAAAATTGGAGAATTCACTCCACGGGACTAACATTTAGGCATTACTGACAAATGAATGTCTCTGCCTCTTGGGGCAAAAATAGGCTTAACTTCAAAGGCTGTTTCCAGTATTTCACAGAAAAAACGTTGTGTGGATTTTTTTGGAGTAAGCTCAGATATTGAAGTCAACCTCACAGTGTATTTGATCTGAAAGATCTGTGAAAAGCCTGGTAGCCTGGATTAGCTCTTAAGATCAAATTGGTGCCACTGAAAGTCATTGTGATGTGATCTAAGTGATAAGATGCTTTCGGGAAGTCCTCTGGGAGTCCTATGTGGTCTGTACCGGAGCAGCACAAGCCGGCGAGTTCACATACCAAAGGTCCACTGACGCAACCCTCCACTGCCTCCAGTAAACCACATCTGAGAAAGGCATTAGTGGACTGCCATCTGATGGTGAACTTCAGCTGATGCAACTGAGAGATAACGCTGGGCCGGGCTTGGGGTCGTTCCTACCCGAGGAACAACTTTGCAAAATAGCTCTGAATCTGCAAGATAGCGCTGTGAATAATGACAGCGGTTCGAAAAGAAATATAACATCAAGAAGTTGAGAATCTGAGGCAGAAAACTTCTTCTCCCATCCCGCCATCAGAACAACAAAATAATTAGTCATCAAGCAGCATCTCATGGTAACAGGGTTTTCTGGACAACAACACGATAGATACTGTGTAGAGGCTTAAAATGTGCTTGTTGCCTGCTGTTGTTACTTCCCTCACACACACTGGAAGCGTGCAGGCTTTAGTCTCAGCAGCCTCAGTGATATCTCCAGGCCATCCATCTTACAGAGTGTAGATCATTATGTAGTTGACAGGCAGCTTTAGGCCGGGGCAGGTGGGACTGCTTGTACTAGATGAACTATAGGCGGCTGCTGTTCTTTACTGGACCTCCATAAAAACCAAACCAGCCTCTTCTGCTGCTGAATAGTACATTACACTTGAACTTGTTCCATTTTTTCGATGCTACTACAGTTTGTTGTCCCCAAAGCTGCATTTAAAGGATCATGTTTGTGTTATTTTAGCTTTTTATTTTCTACCAACAAATCCCATCAAAAGACCAAAAAACAGCAATGAATTCATCTTGCTAACAAGTGCTGTCTGTGTAGCCACAGCTTGTAGCTTATACCTCTGTGCCACAGAACTCCGCCGTCATCCAAAAAACATTAAAACCTCATAAAACAGTCACACCATTGGGTGATATTTGGTGATATGGTTTATTTTGAAACAATACTGCAGCAGCATTTTCTCTGGACAGTCGCTCCATGCTATGAGGAAAGAGCTACACTGTCTGTGTTCATTATAATTAAAAAATATGTCACCCAATGCACCAGCCTCGCTCTTGTTGGGCTCTTTTTCTGTGCTTTTAATAGTTTTGGATGACAGTGAGCACAGAGGCACATGCTACATCTGGCTGCGGCTTCACAGTCAGTACTTGTTAGCAGGAAATATTCATTGTTGGTTTTGGTCTGTTTGTGGGATTTGTTGATAATAATAAAAAAAGATCAAATATGCCGGCCTTATCCTTTAATGCAAAAGCTGTGTGATTTTATTTGATTTTATTTGGAGGAACAGAGCACTCAAACACAGCACTTACAGAGATGTTCTCTTGGATTGTGATGCTCTCTCTATAATCATTTTGTAGGATGAAAAATATACAAAACACTATTATCAGCACCAAACTTCTTGGTCTTATGCCTACTGAAAATGGATGTCATGTTCTATATTCATGAGAACCACAATAAGATACCGAAATAATAGATATTTTATTTTGATTACTCCAGTTTGCACGATTATAAATACATTCTATGGACATAAACATAGAAGTAACAGGGCATCTTTAGTAATCTCTACAATGACACTGAGATAACAGAGATTTATCATGATGTATTTGGGTTCAAAGACCATTGGTTTAGTAGATTTCAGTCCTAGGTTCTAGTGAAAAATGTGTTACAGTATCTGCGTTTGATGCCGCCACAAAAGCTCCAGTGCATGATGCTCCTTGTTAGGAAAATCTGAAAAATACGCAAAATAGTGATTTGTCTATGCTCCGTGGGTACAAAAGAATTTTTCACATGGAAATAATAGAATATTGAAGTTTTGACAAAATGCAGAATAATTTCCCTTTAGAGAAAAACAGGCTATTTAAATTTAAACTACAAGAGATTTGGTTCAGTGACTGGTTTGACTTTGAGTCCCAATAAGTAATCTTAATTGGCTTCTTAGTCAGCAGAGAGACATAGTAACTCATATAAATTAGACCTTAAATGATTGGAAATGAGAAAATGGTCCAGATTACAGGCATTTACAAAGTAGCAGAAAGGGAAACGTGCAAGTCATGTCTTTGTGAGACAGAGGTGGATTTGTCCAGAGGTAGGCAAAAAAAACAGCAGGAAAGTGGAATATGAGAGCAAAGACGAATAAACAGTAAGAGAGAGATGAGGGTGAGAGGAAGTATAGGTAAAAACACGTTCACCGCGGTACAAATAAAATTCCCAATACCTGCACACGCGGACACACACGCACACACACACACACGCACACACACCTCTGTGGCTCTCTCCCAGCGGGTGGCACTGTGTAATTTGGCACATCCATTTCCTAGGCTGGGTTTGTCTTCAGTGCTGCCGAAGCAGTCACAAACCCCATCGGGATATTCCAGCCAATACTTGAATGATGTCCCTTTCCAAACACACTCCCTCAACTGCAAACAAATCTCAACTGTGAAAACGTGTCCCTACAATAACTGTCCCATTTTTCTACTGCTGGTGATTGTTGTCAAAGGACGTTTGGACTAATTTCATCGAGCCTTCAGGTGACAGATTGTTGAAGGACTTTGACCCCGTTTTCTCTTGCTGCACCACACCACTGCACTTTCCATGGTCTTTCCCATTGGTCTGGCACTTAATTATGTGGCTCTTCACAGGGCCATGTATCCCAAACCGTGTCCCCGAGGCCACCACATCTACTCCTGCCAATACTCAGTGACATCTGCTCTGCTTTAACAGCATATTGGAAAATTACATGGCAAAAAACAAGTTGCCATCCCATGACATTTTCTTCCCTTTGATAGTTCACTTTCAACTCCACCACTCAATTTTAGCCCTGTGCTGCTGTATGCGTGTGTGTTGGAGCCAATGGAAACTGACCTCCCACCACTGCAGACCGGTCGGATGAGGGGACAGTCTTACTTTGAGTGATAGTATGTTTAAATTCCGTTCACCCAAATTACCAACAATAAAACAAACAAAACAAAAACGCCAACAACAACAACAACAAAAATCCCAATAGAATTTTTAATGTGCAAGAGGAGCACATTTTCAGAAGCTTTCAGACACATCTCATGTCCCTCATCAGCGGATGCACTGTACTTACAATAAGTAATGATTAAATAATGTAAGGAATGGTGGACAAAATGTTGTTTGTGGTGATAACAACTTAAAAAATGATATTTGAACCTGATGTCTTTTTTGACCACACTTATTTACACATCTTGCAGATATGGAGCAAGTAAGATGTTACTCTCATTTTAGCTTTATGTTGCTCTTTGCCAACTCCTGACTGAAATATCAGGCTGATAAATGCTTCACTGTGTATTTCACCAGCTAGTTGCAAATTGTTGTCTCTCTGCCGTTTGTTCTTGGGCATGTAGCGTACAGTATATTGGATATTTTTTTGCTGAATACAACTGCATGCCGTGTCTAGAACAACGCTATGAGAGTTGCATAAAATAATGAGCTAAAAGATGCTAAAATTATCTGTCAAGCTGAGGGTCACGCACAATTTAAGTCATTTGAACCACAGTTAGTATAATACAGTAGTATAATGTAATGAACTGAGTATAGTAGCTTTAAAGAATTCAAGAGGAACATGTCTTTTCAGAAAGAATGTGCCTGTTACTCTGAATAAACCACATCCATGTATCTACCAAAGACATTATTGAGAGGTGTGTTCTGTGGATTATTCAGAGTAACAAGGACATTTTTTTTCTGGAAATAGATGTCACATTTTTTATGTTTTAAAAAATGTATTATTTCAATGCTGTGAGCAGCACAAATGAAATTCCCTGCCCTACTATTGTACTGGGGTGGTTGCAGAAAGAGACACATTTCTCAAAACCTTTACAAAAACCCCCCAAACTTTCTGCATGGTTGGATATAACAGTAGGTTATAGAAATATATTTTAAAGTCATTTGCGTGAATCAAATCTTTAACTAGTAATTAAAAAATATTTTTGCTCATCAAAATGCCATCAGTGCCAATGCTCATTTCATGCCAGAAAACAAGATGCCGCTTGTATTGCTAGTGAAACAAGTTTGACTATTTGCACCGTCTACTCTTAACATCAGCACAAGCATAGATACATTATTAAATGTTTCTGTATGCACGAGACAGCTCCAAGTAGAAACTCACTGCTTGTTTCTTCTCAGTTGAAGACGATGGCAGATTAGGAGGTGAGCACCATATAAGGCAGGATGAGCAAAAACAAGATGACTCATATACATCCGTCTCCAAGCAATTTTCCTCAGATAACCCATTCTCTCTTTCTACAACTGGCAGGATTGGTGATGAGCTGACCAGACTGTACCTATTGCTCTGCTCTGTCTCCAATCATTAAATACCAGGGAAGTTGCAATGGAAACCTTCACAGAAATATTGACGTCGATGTGCATGAAGTACCCAAGAATTGCAACACTGATCTAGGATTACTGGTCAGGTTGCATTACTGCACTTGGCTGTAGCGCAGGAGACAATCTGAGCTATGCCAAGATACCTAATGAAAATTGTCAGTTTAACTCGCATAATCAATAACTCCGGTATTCTCCTCGAGAATAGCATATAATAGGATGCGATGCGAGTACATCAAGGCAATCTTTTCACAATCTCCCATTGCTGCAGTACTACTTTGCATGAATTACAGTAAAATCTGGAGTTATGCACGCAGATAGGCCCCAAGCTGTTAGCCTGTTTTTCTCAAAGGTTTCAGCGAGAGAGAAAAGGAGAGAGGGAGGAGGAGGAGAGGAGAGAGGAAGAGGGAGGTAGAGAGGAAGTCCTGGGGGGAGACTTGCACTTGCTGCAAGAATATTTCTTTTCTAACTCATTCAAAATGGAAATAATAAAACGTCTAAAAGGGAGCAAAAGAACTTTGATCAAGAGAGAAAAAAAGTTTTGTGAAACTTTATATTCTTCATTTTTTACAGTTTTAATTTGGCACATGGCACAATCAGCATGTATGCATCTGGTATACATAAATAAATATTAAATATTTCATACATAAATATACATATAGAGCTCTCACAAAGACACCTAGAGCGGTCTTGGCTTAGGATGTTTCAAATGACAACAATACATAGAAATTATTTGTGTTGGTGCTTTTAGTCTGAACAGTGTTTTAATAGTTTTGTAAGTGGGAGTGATGTCTCCATAGAAGCCCTATACATATATGTATGTATGCCCATATTTATATATATATATTCAAAGAAATACAAGTGTGCACTGATGTAGGTTTATTCAGTGCAAACAGGCCACTGTCTGCTTTTGAAGAGGAACTCTTACAATGTCAATGGAATCATGTCAGTTAGTTCAGTTGAATCTTTAGCTATTTTTTTTCTCTTACACTTAAAATAATAGATTTATTTTGTAATCTTTAAGCAAAATTAGACATATATAATTTTGAAAATAACAAAAGTGCTATTTCGCAAAGACAGACACCCAGAGACGCAGCAGAAACACTACTGGTGGTGAACCAAAATCAACAACATGAGAAAGTACTCAGCCCCCACCCCCCCAAAAAACCACATTATACAACCTACAAACAAAAGAAAAAGGTGCACGGCCACACACACACACACACACACACACACACACACACTCTCTCTCTCTCTCTCCCTCACACAAACACACTCACACACTCACCACTCTTGCTTTTGCAAGTTCCGACAATGTGTCTCTTCCTTTATCTCAGCCTTTGAACCATGCTCGCACGCTGGGAATGAGAAATAATTTTCACATGGACACAGACACACAGGTGCTCTAAGCAGCATGTGTACGTGCACACTTTGTGGAGATAATATCAGATAGCTTAACAGATAAATTGGCTGTAAAAGATGCACTTTTTTCTTAACAAAACAATCACAGTAACATAGTATTTATCTCTGCCTTTTCATCTCCCGGCAAGAGCTGTCCCAGACAAATTATTTCTATACGAGTAAAAAAAAAAAGAGAACACAATTTGTGTGGCTGTTGTGTTGATACGCGACAGAAAGAAAACATGAGTTGCCCAAAATGGGTTTAAAATCTCTACATCTGCATATCCTCTAGGTTCCCATCCTGGATTCAGTCTCTCATCTTTGAGTCTCATCGGCTTGTAACACACTCCACTTGGAATAGTCTCAGGGAATAGAAATAATGACAAAAAAGAATAAGCTTTGTAAGGCATTGAAACGTAAAACAAAACAAAGAAGCAATTAAAAACATTTTGCGAATATTGACGTAGAGGCCATTGTTCGAGATGTGTCTCCCGCAGGAGCGAGGGATGGGAAATAAAAAGCACTTGTCTTTGTTTTTGTTATGAATTCAAGAAAAAAAGTGTTGATATCTCCTCAGTCTGCTTAAAAAGGCTTTTAAAATGATTATTTTAGAAAAAAACACTGCAGAAAGTCTCCGACCCCCAATAAGGAGAAGGGAAGCAGTTTGATTTTGGCAGCTCTGCACAACTTGACATCCATAGAGAGCTCTCAGCAACTCTCCTCGTAGTAAAAGTCTAGTTAAATCTCTTCACGTTTTAATCCGACTCATGCCCTTCCCCTCCCCTCCCCCTTGCAGCCCTTCCTCTCCCTGTGATATTTATAAAACACAATCCTTTCCTTCCTTCGTTCAGCCTTCCGCTCCTCCTCCTCCTCCTCCACCACCACTGCCTCCTCCCCCGCCTGCGCTGGCTGCCCCAGGCCTCCTTAAAGCTATACGCGGGTGGTTGAGTGGGAGTGCGGAAGGCCGGTGGAGTTGAAGCCGGTCGTGAAGGTGTTGTAGGGGTGCAGATTGGGCATGCCCACCAGGGAATTGGGGATCATGGTGATGGTGTTGGGGGTCATGAGGGGAATGTCATCCGGGGAGCGCCGGAGAGTGAGCGTGTAGTCGGGCAGCGAGGCCAAACGCAGTGCCCCCTCGTTGCTGTTCCCTGCCTCGCACTCATGGTGCGTCTGGTTCATCTGCAGCGACATGATCTCCTCCTCGGGCGCGTGGTGGCCAATGTCGTTTGAGGTGGTCTGCCGCTGCGGGCTGGGCTGCCCGTGGCCAGAGT
Source organism: Nannoperca obscura (assembly GCA_036024295.1). Taxonomy (NCBI): domain Eukaryota; kingdom Metazoa; phylum Chordata; class Actinopteri; order Centrarchiformes; family Percichthyidae; genus Nannoperca; species Nannoperca obscura. The sequence continues at coordinate 18,892 of JAVQJL010003496.1, forward strand.
CCTGCCGCCGCTTATCCTTGCGGTAGTAGAGGGCTGCGAAGGCCAGCACATTGAGGAACAGCAGCGAAGCTCCGACAGCAATAGTGACGCTGAGCTCTGTGGAGTAATCCCGCGGATTCTCCACCACCAGCGGCCCCGTCTCCTCGTCGTCGCTCCAAGAATCTTTGTCCTCACTGTTGTAGGCCGGGGACATGGGAGGCCGCTTGGTGTTAAACGGCCAGGAGGTTTTCCCGTTGGGCCTCTTGGTGGACAAGGTGTTCTGGGTGGTCTCTGGCGGGGGCACTTTGGTGGTGGTGGAGGTGTAGTGGAACATGTCGTGGAGGTTGTACAGGTGGGGCACTAGGTGTTTCCAGAAGGCCACTTTGGTGGCGCGGTAGTGGTCGCGCACACGTGGCTTCAGGCCGATATGCAGGTACAGTTGATCCTGGGGGTTGTACTTGGACCAGGCCACCTCTTCAAAGCGATTGGCCTTGGTGTGGATGAACTTTGTGTCTTGGGGAACCGGTTTGTTGGGATCCCTGCAGACAGAGAAGAGACAGAGGTGATAATGTGTTAAATGACATTCTGACAGTACGTTTAATTATTCATGCTCTCACATTCATGTGGGGATAGGAAGCACATACAACTACTAAAAGGAAAACATATCAGTCACAGCTTATATTTTGGCGTGAAAGGGGTTCAGCCACTACTAGGGAATTTATTGATCTTGCAGCCAACAGCCAAAGCACAAACCCACAACTAACCAACTGACTGCAGTTAATATTTCATCCAGTTGTGTATGGTGTGGTATGCATTACGCTTTCCGTAGCTGCATCAACTGACACTGATTTTTCCAACCAATTTATTTTCCCAGGCCACTTAAATTGTTACTTGTACCACAAGCACTCCATGCAGTACGACCCCGTCCGTCTCCTCTTTCAGCCACTTCTCTGCGGGCACAATGCTCCTTTCTGTCTCACCCCCTCCCCCCTCTCCCCAGATGTTGTTCTTAATTCAGTTCTGATGCAGCCCACCCACAAAAAACAGCAGAAGCTTTTAACGTAAATACATATGAATAAGTCAGCTGGCTTCAGGGCTCGCGTCAGGAGGCATCTTGTTGTTGATAATCCAACGCTGGTGGAGCCCCTCCGCTAATTGCTCGGGGAAGGCAGCACAGTGTGCATTGGCATCCAGTGTACTGATGTAAAGTGGACCATATTAATCAAGCCACTAAGAGGAAACTGCAGCACTGTCTGTGTGACTGTGCTTGGATATAAGGATGTTGGCGTGTGTGAGACTGAAATTGTGAGACAAAAGGGATGTGTGTGTGTGTGTGTGTGTGTGTGTGAGAGAAAGAGAGAGAGAGAGATTCTCTGGATGCAGTACCCCCTTTGCTCTACAGAGTTCACTGTTCCACTTTGACACATTGCCTCAACACTGGATGGCCAACCTTTCAATTACAGTAACGCTATTGATTTATTGAATGAATTAACATACAGCAATCCTCCACAATCACACGACTCTTTGTTGCCTTGTTGTCATACAGTGTCAGTTCTGCAGCCCATGCTATTGCTTTTGCTACTGATGAAATCACTTTCTGTGGAAGAACCTGAAGAATAGCGCTGCAGCCTTGAAAACACAATAATTGATGTTGGAGTGGAGGAGTTAAAACTGTGTTCATCCAAGGAGGCAGGGATCTGCACGACATTTTTCTAAATGTCAGGAAATATCCCTTTTTTTGGGTCTGATTGTGATGTCAGTGGCAAGCAAAGTTCAAAGTTAGGGATATAGCGACTACAGTGCTTTTTTGGCATGGGCTGAAAAACCTCCAAACACGGCCAAGAGAATTAAAAGCCATGCCAGAAGAATTCGCCCTCCATCCTGTCTCTCCTGTGCGTTTCTCTGCTGTCAATTTTTCTTTTTCAGGTCAGTGCTTCTGGGAGAGGTGAGAGAGAGAGAGAGAGAGAGAGAGAGAGAGAGAGAGAGAGAGAGAGAGAGAGTTGTGGGGATATCCTCACCTGGACAAAAAGCTGGTTCTCATTAAACTTTAGGACAAGGGCTGAGGTTAAACATGTAGTGCTTGTGATAACGATTAGGCTAAGTCACCAGGGAATTCATGAAAGTCGATGAAACGTCCTGTGACCAAAGTGGCAAAAACAAGTTTGCATGTGTGTGTGCTGGTGTCAGATTGACGGGAGATGAAGGGGAAGATGGAAGCAGCTGTAATAAGACAGCTAACTTATGTTTTCTTTTCACTTGACTTTGAAAACTCCACTCTTGACGCCAAACAGCTGAAAACTCAAATAATTCAAGCTTATCAAAACCTAAATAAAACGGTTGCACACATTCACAGATGCCAAATCATTTTTAGTTTACAGTACAGTACAAACTGTAAATATCATCAAAATGAATACTCTAATTCTATTATCATGATTGATTTTACTTATGCTAAACTACTCTTAACATAATATATTGTTTAGTGGCAGGTATTCGGTCTAGACCAAGAATTAAAAACAACACTTTTCATTTCACTGGTCTGTGCAAAATCTTAAATCAGGAGGGAAGCAGTCCGGTTCCCTGAGGGGTAACAAGGCGGCTAAAAGGATCAAAGCTCCAGCAGCACAGATACAAATTGTCTGACATTATCTTTGAATCTTGTCTTATGCTTATAAAAAACTATTTCTGTAAAAAAACTTAGTACCCCATTGAAACAAAATAAGTATTGTTTTGGTATTGGTGCTGCAGTTAAGTTCATACCAAATTATGTTTTGGCCTTTTAGCTTAATAAATGGCTTTGAAAAATCTTTCGCCCATTCATTTTCTGTCGGCTAGCTGATTAATCGACTAGTCCTTTCAGCACTAATGACTAACAAAACTAAGGTTTGATATCGTCATATTTAAACAATGTTTAGCCCTAATTGTGTGCATGCAATGGCTGATGTGATGGACCAATAAGGATAGAAGGAACCGTCGGCTGTTTCTTACCCGGCAACAAAACAACTTATTCATCATAATGTATCTGGGAGCAGATGCCTTTGCATCTGCAGCTGAGAACAAGCCGGTGGACAAAAATGTGTGTTGATGTTGTTTTTGTCATATACTGGAGCTCTCATTGTTGTCCTCGTGTTCTGCCCCTCACTCTCTCTCTCTCTCTCTCTCTCTCTGGTCCTCCTCCAGGCTCTGTTAATGCACTGACTGTGTGACAAGGCAAATGTACAAAGGGACACAGAAAGAGAGAGAGAGAGAGAGGGAGAGAGAGAGAGAGAGAGAGAGAGAGAGAGAGAGAGAGAGAGAGACAGACAGAGAACAGGAGGAAAAAGCAGCAGGGAGGGGGGATGAGCGTGTATGTGTGTGACAGCATGCCTGTGGTATTAGGCTTCAGCAGAGCGAGCGTGTCCTAGCCAGAGGAGAGAAGCTGTTGATTCAACTGGTCGCAGCCAAGGCCTTGTTGCCCTTGTCCTCATCTCTCTGTGTCTGTCTCTCTCTCTCTCTCTCTCAAAATCCCTTCCTTACTCAGGTTCGCTCTCTCTCCCCCTCCCTCCATTTCACTCATACATATTATAAATGGGACATTTTACTTAATCCCAAATCTCTGCCCTTCCTCCTTTGCTTCTTTGTCAGGTCGTCATTGTGAATTACAATCTGCACGGAACCGGCATGCTGGTTATAAATAAATGTTTAACAAAAAATAATCTTCAAAGTTGTGTGTGTGTGTGTGTGTGTGTGTGTGTGTGTGTGTGTCCTTAGAAACTATC